>ML781211.1:759087-800029 GCA_009831015.1 Picea engelmannii | reverse complement strand
TATATATATATACTCTTTTACCAAAATGTGACAATTGATTCTATTAGATCAAAATGTTGTGAGGGTGGGGTTTGATCAAATTATCAAACTAGAGCTTTTTTACAACTCTCGGTTGAGATTTTGTTGTAAATTGATTTTTTTTTTTAAACTCTTAGTTAAAATAATTCTAGAGAGAGATTTTAGTCAACTGGAACATAAAAAAATGCAGTACTGTTAGGAACCTAAAAGTTCAAAAGGGTGGACAAGCTAGAAATTTTGAAGATAATCTATCATAAGTACTACTAATAGATTCATCTACTGCTCCATTTTGTAATGATATAATAATTGCTATTCATTAATAATTTGTATCTAAAATTTATTTCTTAAGAAATTTAGTATTTTCAAAATCATTTGAAATGAAAATTCAATATTATCAAAATGAATGCATTTTTTTGCTCTATGTTCTTCAAATGGGTATGTTTATTTTTTTTGGGGAATAATCAAATCAAAAATAAAAATGGTGTCCATGAAAATGTGTAGATGCGATGTCACTTTTTATATTACTCTATTTTGATAAATAATAAAAAATAATGAATAAATCCAAAATATAAAAAATATAGTCCATGTACTAGTGCAATCCATGTAGATTATGAGCATATTTTTTAATTTTAAAATGAATATCCATCCCTTAAAAAATTACTCAATACCACTAAACGTTTGAATTAAAAAGTTGGACAGTTTGAATTTTTTATGAAATTTTTATAAAATACAAAGTGTTTGAAATGACTGTGACTTGGCCACAGGGGGGCAACATTTGGCCAAGCCATGGGCATGCTCACATATTGTCCACGGGTTGGCCCCTCGCGACCAAGTCACATCCAATTTTAATAAGACATTATCTATGCACAAAAAAGTAGGGCATTTGAACCTAAATCTTCAACACCGGAGTCAAAGACATTCGATTTGGATCTTGGTCGACTGCTCAGGCATAGACTAATTTCTTTACCTATAATTTGTTTTTAGTGACAAAAAATGTTGTATAATTCATGTACTTAGATGTATAATTTGTTTTTAGTTGCAGTAAATGCTTTAAAATTCAATGTAGTTAGATCTAACTGTACTAATACATACATACATACATACATACATACATACATACATACATACATACATACATACATACATACATACATACATACATACATACATACATACATATATATATATATATATATACATACATATATATATATATATATATATATATATATATATATATATATATATATATATATATATATATATATATATATATATATATATATATATATATATATATATAAGAACATATTTATATTTAAAGAATAAGAAATAGAAGAGCATATTTATTTGTATTATATTTACAAGAAATATTATTTATTAAGAGGAAAAAGATGATTTTCGTTGGATAATATTTGCATATAACCAAGATATAAAAATCTATTTCTATGCATATATTTATTTGGATTAAACCACTTAACGAGATGTATACTATTTATTTTTTTAATAGGTATTTTACAGATTAAAAAAGAAATAGCATGTAAACATTAAATTCAAAAATAACAATGTAATGATAAGGGGAAAAATGAATTTTCAATAGATTATTTAATTGTTGCATTAACCTAGAAGTCTACTACTAGCATTGTTATACATGATTTTTTGAATCATTAACGTGATGTTTATTTTTCAGGGCATTCAAAACTATTAAGTGAACTTTCAAAAAATCTATCCAAATCAAAATTCAATTACAAATATGGTACTTTACGGGCGACTGCTAAAAATTTTAATCCAACAAACAAGATTGGCAAATGAGGCTTTGGTTCGGTCTATAAGGTGATGTACGAATTCGTTTTTATCAAAATTCAGTGCAACTCATGTTAATTTTGTAGTATATAGAAACAACTCATGGCAATATATTTAACAGTGTATATAGCAGTATTTTATAAAATGAATTCATATATTTAATTTTGCATTATATAGTAGAAACTCATGGCAATATATTTAACAGTGTATATGGTAGTATTTTATAAAATGAATTCGTATATTTTTGTTACATATATTTCTTCTCTATATTGCAGTATATTTAACAGTGTAACTCATGTTAATTTTGCAAGAATATAAATTAACATGAGTTACACTGTTATCATAGTAGAGAATTTGTACAAGCTTAGATCATTAGATCAAGATACCCTACTTTTAAGGTTACTAATCTAGGGATAAGATTGCAAAAGGATAATTAAATTATTTGTCGATCCATAAGAGGTGAAAAATTATGTTTCCTTTTACGACTTATATCAACGATCACTAAAACTATGGTTTATTCCATAAATCAAGACGAACCAATATTTTACAGTAATTATAAACCATTGGAAAAAATTCCATGCATTTTAATCAATTAAAATTTTACAATAATTATCATTAAACTCGATTTGCAGAAATGATAACAATATACATTCAAAGGAAACAACAATTGAGTTCAAAAATTATTGCAAGTGACTAACTATTCACTATTTCATCGATTACATCATCCAAGTCATATTTTTTTATAAGTTACAAAACCTACCTAAATCTACTTTTATTTTGGTCTACACAGATAAAAGGAGAAATTGATGTAAAGATAAATAGAGAAATACAATAAACAACGAAATATCATTTATTTAGGTCTACTTTTATTTCGGTTTACACAGAAAAATAGTGAAGTATGATAAACAAATAAACAGTGAATGGAGGGAATTCTACTTTAATTTTACTTCGGTCTACTTTTATATATAAACAATAAATGGAGGGAATTCTAAATGCAGGGAATACTAAACAGATAAACAGTAATTTTATTTCGGTCTACATAGATAAACAATAAATGGAGGAATTTATACTAAACCGGGACTTGGCCGCGAAGGGCCAACCCTGTGGCCAAGTTGTGGATGTGCCCACAGCTTGGCCATAGGGTTGGCCCCCCATGGAAAATTCACAACCCATGTACTGTGACTTGACCACGAGAGGCTAGCCCTGTGGCCAAGCCGTTGGCATGCCCACGACCTGGCTACAGGGCTGGCCCTCTCTGGCCAAGTCACAGCCTGTGGACTATGACTCGGCCATGGGGGACTAGCCCTATGGCCAAGTCGTTGGCGTGCCCACATCTTGGCCATAGGGATATCCGCCCACGTCCAAGTCATAATGAAAATACATAGTCAAATTAAAATTAAATTAAAATTAAAATTTACAGATTAAATAAAATTTAAATTTAAATTTATCATCAAAATGCCGGAAGCTCTGACCACCTGTCAGCCCATAGGACTGCGCCAAATAGGACCTTTCGCCAACATGTCCGAGCTTAACAAATCCACGCAAAACACTCAAACAATATCGCCTGCCAACACTCAAACCTAACCACCCGCCAACACTCAAACAGGACTGCGCCAAACACTCAAACATGAACGCCCACCAACACTCACTCACACTACACTCACACAACCAAGAAATCATAAAAACGTAACAATTACGATGTGCGGTAAATATATAAACATGTTTTCGATCGAAATAATGTTTCGACTGAAAATATATTTCAGTCGAAACAATATTTCAGCCGAAAACATATTTCGGCCGACATATTCTTTCAGTCAAACTATCTTTTCGGTCGGAATACCTTTCGGCTGAAAAGAGGTTACCGGATGAAAAAAATCCATCCGGCTAAAATTGTACATGAAAATTGAGGGAAGCGTCATGGTATTGTTCGATTTGACGTTCAAAGGTTCGAACAAAAATAGAGATTTCATCCGAAAAATAGAGATTTCGGCCGAAAAAATATTATTTCGTCCAAAACAATGTATTTCAGAATTTTGAAGGTCCGATTGTCACAGAAGTGTTACCCACCTCCATGAATTTACCCTCCTTCAAGTTAAAGGAAGTTCTATTTGAATGGTTGGTCATGCCCTTTGGTTTGACAAATACTCCAGCCACTTTCATGAGGATGATAGACGATATCTTGCAACAATTCACCAATACATTTGTAGTGGTGTATCTGGATGATATTCTCATTTACAGTAAGACTTGGTTAAAACAGTTGCAACATATTCAACAGTTTATGTGATGCAGGAGCATCGCTAACATCAAGCGAGCCAGCGCAGAGACAACGGACAGTTGGAAAAGAGCCCAGCACAAATTTTGAAATCACCTTGAAGTTATTGCGTGATCTTAAATGAAGCCATTAAGAAGAAGCACACTTGTATAATGTAAACGTACCTTGAGCAATTCGCTCTCATCCTTAGTATATAGAAGGCATTTATGATAACAAATGTAAGTAAGTAGAATTGAATGTGTAGATATAGACACCCTCATTGTGTATTGTAACAATAATTCTAGAGATCATAGAGGAGAAGCAAAGAGAGCTGTGTAGCAGACTCCATGTACAGAAGTTCTGAATTAATATAAGAAAGTTGGATTCAGACTCATGGTGTTCATGTATTCTCTGTGTATGCGTCCTTGAATGTTATGCTCATGAATGTTTTACTCTTTCTGTCATGCAATTGCTTTTATGCTATGTATGAATGATTTCTTGTTGAATGTTTGAAATCTAAGAGGAAAGAGGAAAGGAATGAGTTTCAATTATTCCTCTATCTGAGCAAGGATTCCTGTAAGGAGTGCAGTCGAATTGTCCATGAGGAGTGCGTGACAAAGGGTTCAGATAGGATATCTTTTGTTCTCATTCACATAGAAGTGCAGTTGGGCACAGGAGCCATGCAAGGAGTGTGCAAGCTGAGGAGAGTCTCAGAGTTGTGAATATGAGCAAGGTATCGAAAGACTGCTACTGCAAGTGTGCACAGAGTTGAAGAGAAGTTCAACACTTGAATGTGTTTAGAGATTTTTCGCAAGGAGTGTGAGCAAGAGGTTTTCTAAAGGACTTGGAAGTCTTGGAGAGCTCGGACAGATTCTCGAACCTTCAAAGTCGTTGAAGGGAAGCAAAGAGACCATGTCTTGAAAGTTGGTAAGAAGGCATAGCGATGTTGGACCACAGGGGGGACAAGTTCTCATAGGAAGAGACGGACAGTCATAATTCTCTGAGGAGAAATCACGATGTTCCGTGAACCGTTAGATTTCATGGAGGAGCAGGGAAGTTACGGCGAAGTGCTTCGAAAGGGTTCTAATATCAGGAGGATTAGGACCGTAGATCCAAGCCACAGGGGCCATTGGATTTGCACGTGGACTTCTATATCGGGGTTTCATAGGGTGAAGTCCCGTAAACATTTCAACGGGAATCGTGATACCATGAAACGCGAAGTTTCGATGGTTGAAAAGATGGTGTGGGGCCACAGGAGTCAGCAAGGTGGACAGGTGGAAGACTATTTACTCGGAGTCAACTCCATTGGTCATATCAGGATTTCGTGGGTCGAAGTTCCGAACACATTGCATTAGGATTCGCGATACCACGAAGTCCGAAATCCCGACGAAGTGGAAGGAGCGTTGAAAATTCAACCCCGCGAGCGTATCGACATTTCGGTATATCGAGATTCAAGAGTCGAGGAGGTGAGTTTCTCGACATCGCGATCGTCAAAATCACGATAGGGAGAAGTCTGAAGGGGAAAGAGAAAAGGTCAGCGTTGACTATTTTTTGGGGTTCGGAGATTTGGAGACACAGCGCTTGACCATTGGAATAGTGAGAGTGTGAGATCCGATCTCCTAAGTATAAAGAGTGGATTCCATGAGGAATTGCAGTGGGTGCATATTTTCTGAAAGGAAAATAGAAGAGCCATTTTAGAGTTCTTTGGGCCAGCGAAGGAAGAAGATCCTGTGTTGATGTGGACCTTCCGACCTGCGGGTTGTGGAGGGAGCATGCGAAGATGTCAGTTTGGTATCAGAGCACATAATGATTCTTTTCTTTCTGTAGCAGGGAAAAGAAGAATTCACCATGCTACCGAGGAGAAGAGAGAGGCAATCATCTGATCCACAAGAGGATAGGGAAATCCCGAGAAGAAGGGGTAGGCAAATGCAGAATCCAGAAATGTAGAGAGAGATGCATGATCTACGAGCTAGACTCGAAGACATGGAGACAACACAAAGAAATACAGTCAGTGATGGGGATCTTAGTGATTCCGAAAGTGAGATTGAGGCTGAACATGAAGAAGACATTGCAGCTGAAGATGCAGAAAATGAACGTTTAATCAAAGATATTGCAAGGATGGGCGCAAGAGAAAAAATGGACATTCTAGTTTACGAGGGTAACTTGGATGCAGAGGATCTTGTAGACTATATTAGAGCTCTAGACACATACTTTGACTATGAAGATGTTGAAGAGGACAAGAAGGTCAAGCATGTTGTCACAAGATTGAAATGACATGCAACATTATGGTGGGATGAACTACAAGATGAAAGATGTTGCAAGGGCAAGCAGAATATCAAAAGATGGGATAGAATGATCGCAAAGATGAAGGCGAAATTCATCCCCAGAAATTACCAAATTACTCTGTTCAGGAGAATGCAGAACCTGAGACAGAAGTTGATGATAATGAAAGAATACACTGAAGATTTCTATAAACTGAACATCAGGGCATGTCATCGGGAGAGTGATGATGAAAAGGTTTCCATATACATGAATGGCCTGAGATATGAAATTCAGGATGACATGAGCATGGTAACCATCCGAATGTTTGAAGATTCTTATCAGATGGCTCTAAAAGCAGAAGAGAAGATGAGCCAAAAGCAGGGTTAGAGAGGCCGAGGCAGAAGTCAGGCCATAGGCAAGTTAGTTTCCCAGGATAAATATCAGAAGCCCAAGGAAGACTGTACGAAACCTCAGACTCCAACTGAGAGAGGTGGAACCTCACAGCGAGCGAAATATGCTAAAAAGAGAAGACAACATACTGAACAGAGAGGAGATTATGCTGATAATAATATTTTTCCTCGTACCAGAGGCAGAGGAAGAGGAGGAGGTGGAGTAATAACATGCTTCACATGTGGAAAGAATGGGCACAAGTCTTACGAGTGTCCATACAAAAATAAGGAAGGAGGAGAAGCTCACATCACCGAAGCACAGAGGCGGGATGTTGAGGTAGAAGACACTGAAAGCGGAAGATCGTTGATGATGTGAAAAGCTCTTTTGACACCAGAGAAGGATATGGAGAGTTCAGTCCAAAGAAATAGACTTTTCTGGACTGCTTGCAAGACCAAGGACAGGGTATGCAAGGTCATTATAGATAGTGGAAGCACTAATAATCTCGTTTCAACCGAGATGGTAGAAAAGCTGGAGCTGGAGACAATTGATCATCCAAGCCCGTACAAAATTTTGTGGTTGCAAAAGGGACATCAGGTAACTTTCACTAAACAATGTTTAGTTGAGTTCAAGATAGGAGGATATAATGATAAGATCTTCTATGATTTTATTCCTATGGATGTTTGTCATCTATTGCTGGGTAGACCATGGAAATATGACAGGAATGTGATTCATGATGGGAGAATGAACACATACACCCTAGAGAAGAATGGGAGGACTCACATGTTACTTACAATCAAGGATAAAGAAGTGAAACTGGAAGTAAGAAACATCGTACTTCTCATGAGTGGGAAGGAACTCCTTACAGAGGTTAAGAAGAAGGAGGATCCGCAGTTCATTTTGGTCAGGAAACCGAAGATTGTTTTGACCAACACAAGAGTGGATGATTTACTAGAAGAGATTCAGGAATTGTTGGAAGAGTTCACTGATATAGTAGTGGACGAATTACCTCGTTCGTTGCCACCAATTAGAAGTGTGAGTCATCATATTGATATCATACCAGAAGCCAGTTTTCCAAACAAGGCCGCGTGCAGATTGATGCCGCAAGAGAATGAAGAGGTCAAAAGACAAGTGCAGGATTTGATGGACAAAGGATTGGTTAGAGAAATCTTGAGTCCATGTGTTGTTCCAATAGTACTCAGTCCGAAGAAAGATGGAGGCTAGAGGATGTGTATTGACTCAAGGGTGATCAACAAGATAACTATCAGGTACAGATTTCCATTGTCGAGGATGAATGATCTGATGGATTGCTTGAGTGGAGCAAAATTCTTTTCAAAGATTGATTTGAAAAGCGGTTATCATCAAATTCGCATGAGAGAAGGTGATGAATGGAAGACAACATTCAAAACCAATGAAGGGTTGTATGAATGGCTTGTTATGCCGTTTGGCTTAACAAATGCGCCGAGTACCTTTATGAGATTGATGAATGAAGTCCTGAGGGAGTTCATCGGGAAATTTGTCATTGTGTATTTGGATGACATACTGATTTCAGTAAAACAGTGGTCGAGCATTTGAAGCATTTCGCTATAGTAATGAAGAGGCTACATCAGGAGAAGTTGTTGATAAATATGAAGAAGACCTCATTCATGAAGACATAACTCATTTATATGGGATTTGTTATTTCTGCATATAATTTGAGGATGGATCCAGATAAAGTGAAAGTGATTAAGAATTGGCCATCACCGAAGAATATATTTGAGGTGAGAAGTTTCCACGGATTGGCTAGTTTCTACCGAAAATTCATCAGGAATTTCAGTGGAATTAGCGCTGCAATGATGGACATAGTGAAGAAGATACATAAGTATTTTCACTGGACAGAAGAGGCTGAGAAAAGATTCAATTTGTTGAAGAGGAAGATCATGGAACAACCCATTTTAGTGTTGTCGGATTTCCAAAAGACATTTCAAGTAAAATGCAATACAAGTGGATTTGCAAAAGGGGCAGTCTTGAGTCAAGAAGACAGAACAATAGCATACTTCAGCGAGAAGCTGAATGAAGCGAAGGTGAAGTACTCCACATATGATAAGGAGTTTTATGCTATTATATAGGCATTGAATAAGTGGAGACACTATTTGATTCCCAAAGAGTTTTTATTATACAGTGACAATCATGCATTACAGTTTGTGACTCAACAGGAAAAGTTGAATCAGAGACATGTCAAATGGGTTGAATATATGCAAAATTTTACTTATGTGATTAAACATATTTCCGGTACTGCTAACAAAGGTGTTGATTCTTTGAGCAGGAAGTGTTTGATTTTGCAGGAGTTCAAAGTCAAAACATTGGGTTTTGATGATCTTAGGGACATGTACGCAGATGATCCAAATTTTCAGGAAGCATATGAAGCAGCTGAGAATCCAATTCTCAGAGATAGGAGCCAATGGGCAGAATATATGATCCAGGAGGGATAATTGTTCAAAGGTAATCAACTTTATATTTTGAAATGCTCCATGAGGGAGAATTTGCTGAAGGAGAAACACAATGGAGGATTGGCAGGACACTTTGGTCACGACAAGACATTCACAAAGTTGAGTGAGTCATACTTTTGGCCAGGGATTCGATCAAAGGTCAGGAGATTTGTGGACAGATGCAGAATTTGTCAGCATTCGAAGGGAAGGATACAGAATGGAGGTTTTTATCAACCATTGCCCATACCTGAGAGGTCGTGGGATGCAATTAGCATGGATTTCATATTGGGGTTGCCAAGAACACAAAGAGGTTTTGATTCAATCTTTGTGGTGGCGGATAGATTTTCCAAAATGGCACATTTCATTCCATGTCAGAAAACTAGCGACGCAACTCACATTGTGAACTTGTTTTTCAAAGATGTCACTCGACTTCACGGCTTACCAAGGAGCATAGTTTCAGATCGAGACACTAAGTTTGTGGGACACTTTTGGAGGACCTTATGGAAGAATCTAGGAACTATCTTGTCGTTTAGTTCAGCTTATCATCCTCAGACGGATGGACAGATAGAAGTGGTAAACAAAAGTCTGGGAGACTTGCTGAGAAGCCTGGTGACTGAACACCACAGCTAGTGGGACAATATATTACCACAGGTAGAGTTTGCGTATAACGACTCAATAAATAGAAGCACATGGAAGAGTCCATTTCAGATTGTATATGGCATACAACTGAGGGGAATTTCTGAGTTGAGGGATAAAGAACAGACTGCGACTAGGAGCACTAGTGCAGAAGATTTCGTAGAGGCGATGAAGGAACTTCACAGCCACGTGAAGGACTGATTGCAAAATTCAAGCTAGGAGTATAAACACATAGTAGATCAGCACAGAAGACAACTTCAGTTTGAAGTTGGTGATTTGATTTTGGCACATTTGAGAAAGGAAAGGTTCCTGAGAGGAACATACAATAAACTGAAGATGAAGAAAATCGGACCATGTAGGGTCTTGAGAAAAATTGGGGCAAATGCTTACGAGATTGAATTACCCGATGGGATCGGAATTTCTCCGATATTCAATATCTCATATTTGTACCCATATAAAGCTAAGGAAACAGGAACAGAAGATAAGAAGCTAGTGATCCAGTGGCGAAAACAGATGCCAGTTGCAGAAAATCCATAGATGGAGCACATACTGGACAAAAGAGTGAGCAAGAAGACTAGGCGAAAGCAATACTTTGAGTATCTGGTCAAATGGAAAAACCATCCAGTTGAATATGCCAGCTGGGAGACCGAAGCTGAGATATAGAAGCATGGACAGACCATGCACGAGCTCATGGACAGGAGCCCATGAAAATTTTCAAGTGAGGGAGTATGATGCAGGAGCATCGCCAACATCAAGCGAGCCATCTTGGAGACAACGGACAGCTGGAAAAGCGCCCAACACAAATTTTGAAATCACCTTGAAGTTATTGCGCGATATTAAATGAAGCCATTAAGAATAAGCGCACTTGTATAATGTAAATGGACCTTGAGAAATTCGCTCTCATCCTTAGTAGATAGAAGACATTTATGATAATAAATGTAAGTAGTTAGAATTGAATGTGTAGATTAGACATTTTTAGAGTGCAAGAGGGACACGGGATATAGACACCCTCATTGTGTATTGTAACGATAATTCTAGAGAGCATAGAGGAGAAGCAGAGAGAGTTATGTAGCAGACTCCATGTACAGAAGTTCTGAATTAATATAAAAAAGATGGATTCGGACTCATGGTGTTCATGTATTCTTTGTGTATGCATCTTTGAATGTTATGCTCATGAATGTTTTACTCTTTCTGTCATGCAATTTCTTTTGTGCTATGTATGAATGATTTCTTGTTAAATGTTTGAAATCTGAGAGGAAAGAGGAAAGGGATGAGTTTCAATTGTTCCTCTATCTGAGCAAGGATTCCTGCAAGGAGTGCAATTGAATTGTCCACGAGGAGTGCGTGACAAAGGGTTCAGATAGGGTAGCTTTTGTTCTCATTCACATAGAAGTGTAGTTGGGCACAGGAGTCGTGCAAGGAGTGCACAAGCCGAGGAGAGTCTCAGAGTTGTGAATCTAAGCAAGGTATTGAAATATTGTTGTTGCAGGTGTGCGCAGAGTTGAAGAAAAGTTCAACACTTGAATGTGTTTAGAGATTTGTCGCAAGGAGTGCGAGCAAGAGGTTTTCTGAAGGACTTGGAAGTCTTGGAGAGCTCGGACAGATTCTCGAACCTTCAAAGTCGTTGAAGGGAGGCAAAGAGACCAATTCTTGAAAGTTGGTAAGAAGGCGTAGCGATGTTGGACCACAGGGGGGATGACTTCTCAGAGGAATATACAGACGGTTGGAATTCTCTGAGGAGAAATCGTGAAGTTCTGTGAACCATTAGATTTCACAGAGGAGCAAGGAAGTTATGGTGAAGTTCTTCAAAAGGGTTCTAAGCTCAGGAGGAGTACGACCGTAGATCCAAGCCGCAAGGGTCGTTGGATTTGCACGTGGACTTCTATATCGGGGTTTCGTAGGGTGAAGTCATGTAAACATTTCAATGGGAATCACGATACCATGAAATGCGAAGTTCAAAGATTTGGAGACACAACACTTGACCATTGGATTCGCGAGAGTGCGAGATCCGATATCCTAAGTACAAAGAGGGGATTCCACAAGGAATTGTTGTGGGTACAGATTTTTCGAAAGGAAAATAGAAGATCCATTTTAGATTTCTTCGGGCCAGCGAAGGAAGAAGATCCTGTGTTGACGTGGACCTTCCGACCTGCAGGTTGTGGAAGGAGTGTGCGAAGACGTCATTATGCACACTTTGCGCCAACACAATCTATACATCAACTAGGAAAAATTATCCTTGGGCATGGACAAGGTCCACTAACTAGGCTGCATCGTTGATGAACATGGAGTACATGTGGATCCATCCAAGATCCAAGTCATCCGTGACTAGCCAGCCCCAACAACACCCACTGAGCTTCGGAGCTTCTTAGGCCTTGGAAATTTCTACTGTAGGTTCATTTTGGGATTCTCTCATATTGCATGGGCCCTCATTCAAGTAACGAGGGGTGGTAGTACTACAAAATTTGTGTGGTGTCGGTCCCAACAAAAAGTGTTCAATCATTTGAAGCAGCGCTTGTGCTCAGCCCTAATATTTTTACTACCAAATATGCAACAACCCTTTGAGATTGAGATCTATGCTTCATACTATGTTGTGGGCATCGTTCTCACTCAGCATAGCCACCTCATGGCCTCTCATAGTGAGACCCTATCAAATGTTGTTCGTAAGTACCCTACTTACAAAAAATAAATGTACTCCATTGTGCAAGCCTACTGCAAGTGGAGAATTACATTATTGGGAAGGAGACAGTCATCCACACTAATCATAAGCCATTGTAGTTCATGTAGAAACAAGAAAAATTGTCAAATGAACTCCATCATAAGTGGTCCACATACTTGCAGAAATTCCACCTCAACATCAAGTATAAAATAGGAAGCACCAACCACGTCGTTGATTTCCTCGACAGACCACCAGTGTTGGAACTCACCATGGTGATAGACTCTTGTGACCATGAGACCTCTTGATGGAACCAACTCTATGAGACAAACCCATACTTTGCCACCACCTACCAAATGTTGGGAGAAAATGTAGTTGTCACTAATTTCCATCTTCAGGATGGGATTCTATGCCGACTGGGGCATATATGAATTCCATCAAGAGAATGATCGAAAATGATCTGGGAATCCCACTACTGCCGAGTGAAAAGACACTTCATATTCAAAAAGATAGTGGAAATGTTGCATAAACATTTCTAATGGCCAAAAATTCGACAGGAGATCAACAAGTATATCAAGTCCTGCACTTCCTGCGCTATTTCCAAACTGACCACTAAGAAACAGGGGATGTACACCCCTCTTCCTACTGCCAACATAGAATGGAAATCAATCACAATGGACTACATTTTGGGACTCCCATCCACTAAGTGGGGAAATGACTATGTTTTTTTGGTTGTTGAACACTTTTCTAAGATGGCGATTTTGGTCTCTTGCAAGAAGAACATCATAGTAGAGGCCATTGTCAAATTCTTCTTTGAACACGTTTGGGTACATTTTCGAATCCTACAAGCCATTTTCTTAGATCGGGACAATCTATTTCTTAGCACATTCTTATCAAGCCTTTGGACACTGTTGGACACCAAGATCACCAAATCCATAGCCTTCCAGCCCCTGACAGATGGTCAAACTGAGGTCGTAAATCGAATGATCGTCCATATCTCGCGCATGTATAATTCCAAGCACCCATGCACATGGATGAGAGTCTTCTCTATGTCTAGTATAGCTACAACTGAGCCATGGATAGCTCAATCAACCACAACCCCTTTAAGGTGGGGTTGGGATTCCAACCATTGGGTCCCATAGATGTTGCACGCATCTCCTGCTACAACTGAAGCTAACAAAGCCTCTCGGTTCACTGAATGGATTCAACACATCCACGAACAAGTTTAGGATATCCTACATAATTCCTATGACAAGTACAAGCAACTCCATGATCAACATTGGGTGCCACATAAGTTTCATATGGGAGACAAAGTTTGGTTTCACTTGCAGAAATAACGCCTTACAAGACCCCATCCGAAGCTTCACCCACTCTGTTATGGGTCGTACACCATCACTAATGTTGTGGGTGATAATTATTTTGAGCTCAACATTCCTTCTTTCCTTGGCCTGCACCCAGTGTTCAACGTGGATCTCCTTCAACTTGTTTTCCCACCATTATTGGACATCTCAAATATAGTAGAACAAATGACAACAACATAGCTCAACCCTGACTACATACAAAATGAATCCAAGGATAATATTGTGAAAAAATAGGTCAAGGTCAATCTCCAACAAAGTATCCATCTTTATCAAGTTGTCAAAGCGGGGCAACTCCTGCACCAAGGCAAGTGGCTCACACAAGGAAAAATTTAGCAGACATTTCCTCATATGATGGGGGAACTCAACACAATGGAGAAAATTTCTTCCTAAGGGGGGACAATTTATCGAGATGTATGTCGTTAGCCTCCCACCTATTCATTAACTTACCTATTCATTAACTCAAAATGACTATTAACAAAAATAATATTAACTTACCGCACGGTTTATAAAAAGGAAATATAAACTACACAGAAGGATAATTTACATAGAAACCTAATTCAAGGTATCACTAGAGACAAAGTTTCAATACATAACAATAGCACTGTAATATAGCAACCTTCCTAAATATGAGGAAAACAAGAAATAACGAACCTACATTTTCCAGATTTGGAAGAAGGATTAAACCAGTAGTCCATGCAGAACCAAGTGTAAACATCCATCACAAAAATGGATAACTTAATAACCAGGACTGAAACCATGAATTTTATCAACAATGAATCAAAACAGGAATAAATCCTCATTCACACTAGGACGAAATTAAAACAATAGGAAGATTATCTGAAAGTTGGTGATGGTATAAACTTTACCAGCTAGCCCCCTTAGAAAGAAAGGTTACACTTGGCAAAAGAAATGGATTCCATGTTATGGGTTAGGACATGCATATTTAAGAGGTTGACAAGTTCCTATGTTAATGATCTAACCCACCACCCAACCTCCCATTAACATTGTCAACATATCATATTAACACTGGCTAAATCAAGGGTGAATCAGTCTAAGCAGTATGTCAACATATTAACGCTTCACCTAACCGTTCATTAAGGTTAGTAACATGACTAATCGTGGGGGGGAATATTCAACCATTATATGTAGAATACAAGAAATTTAACTTTGGATACATTGTCTTAGGAAACAAAGTGGAGGAAACCTGTCAACATTGCACATAAACAACATAAATTTCAATAAGTATCCCATGTGGAATAAGAAGAGTAAACAAATTCTAAACCAATATAAAGTGGAATCAACATTGTTTGTTTTTCCATGAAATAAAATGGTGTGAAATTAGATAACATCATTATAATGTAGTAAATGGTATTACACAATTTCCTTTATAAATAATATCTACCAAATGAATTATGTAATATATTTCAAAAAAGACTACAAACTAGTATGCACCACATCTGCAATATGAGGTTACATTGTTATTGGTATAAAAGAAAATAAAAATTGTTTCTAAAAGAGTAAATTTAGAGTGTGTGACAGACTAGTATCAGAGCTTTAGGAATTGCACTTGGCCTATATAGGCTAAACCACAGAACGCTAATTTGGTATTGTGAGATTTTATTCTTACCTTCAAGAATAATTTTATTATTATTATGGCAGGAAAGATGACATAAGTACCCATTCCACCCAAAGAAGGATCACATCAAAATGCACTAGAAATTCCCGAACAAGGAAATATTCATGAGGGGAAAATACGGGTTTATTTGAATGAAAAAAGGGATAACAAACAATCTGAATTAGTTCAGACTATAAAAGGCTTAAGGAAGGAGTCACAAACTCTTAAAGCATATAATGAAAAAATTGTAAAGACACAAGAAGAAATTAATGAAGTTTTGTTAGAAAAACTGTGTAATCAAAATTATGATAAGAATAAAGGTCAATTTTCTAGCAATTCTAAAACCGATCTACACAAGAAAAAGGCTAGAAAATTTGAACATATTGAATCGACAAAATAATTTTCTTTTAACGAAACTAAAACTTCAAGTGAGGACAGTGCTAACATAATTCAAAGAATTAAAAAGAAACATAAACATCATGAGGAGATTATGGGAGAATTTAAAAAGATAGAACCTCCAATATTTAATGGTGAGATCAAAACTAGAGAAGAGGCAGAAGCTTGGCTTTCTGGGATGCAAAAATATTTTCAGATATAGAATTATTATATTGAATTTCAAGAAATAATGGCCATCTATAATCTGACAAAGAAAAAATATATTTGGTGGAAAGATATCAAAAGAGTAAAGAATAAAAAGGAACGAAAAATCACTTGGAAAAATTTTAAAAAATATTTTAAGAAAAAATATCTATTATAAAAATATTATGAAGGAAAGGCTAAGGAATTTTATGAATTGAAATAGGGAAATTTAACCATGAAATACTTTTGCAGCAAATTTCTAAGCTTATTGCATTATGTACCATATATTGTGGATGAAAAACCAAAGATACAACATTTATTAAGTTGTTTACCTGCCTCATATAAAGATAGGATTCAGTGTGAGAATCCAAAGATTTTATAGGAATCTATGTGTAAGGATAAATTGTGTTTTGAAAAATATAAAACTAGAAATGAAAATGTTAAAAATTGGAAGGGTGATAAAGTTGAAAGATTTGATCCATGGGGAAAAGAAGGAAATATTTTCATTAAGAACAGTACTAAAGGGTTGCACAAAAATAACTATAGAAGTAATAATCATTATAACCCATGTGAAAATAGAAACAAAAAACCAACAAAATTCTATAATAAAGAAACCTCCCCAAAAAAACCAACCAAATGTTGGGACTGCGGTGAACCACATTATTTCAAGAATTGTCCTCACAGAAAGAAGAATAAAAAGAATATAAAAACAGTTTGAAAAGCAACAAAAATTGGTGAAATAGAAAGGAGCACCCCAAATATTAGCGTACCATTGGAAAACAGACAATCAGATCATCAAGATTCCATGGTGGAAGTAGAAGGCATGTTGAATAATCAACCAATTTTCATTTTGATTGATCCAGGTGCTAGTTTAAGCTATGTTTCACCTAGGATAGTAGAAATATGTAAATTACGAAAGAGAAATTTTGAAAAAACATGGTTAGTACATCTTGCCACAGGAACAAAAAGAAAAGTTACAAATTTTATTAAAGGTTGTGAAATTAGTATGAGTGGATTTGAATGTTTTACAACTAGGATCATATGATGTATTGATTGGTATGGAATCGTTAGAAAAATATAAGGTAATCTTAAACTGCTATGATTTTTTTTTTACTTATGTAGATGATTGATCCATATTATTTTGAGAACAACATGAATACAAACATATAACTGATATATAACAAGGAAATACACAAAGATAATGTGGAGAACACATAAATATAGTGAAAACCAACTTCTATTAATGAACAAAAGAAAAAAAACATTGTAGAACACATACTGTCAGAATGGGGTAGCATATCTCTGAAAAGAAAGAGATGTTGGTTATGTTTCATTCACAACAATATTTACATCACACTCCATTGCATGCTTAAAGGGCCTCCTTCACCTCAATTATATATGAGAGAGTGAGAGGAGAACAATTCCCATGATGCATGTAGGATAAATTTGACTAATTTTATAAAATTCGATAGGCATGTTAAACACTGGGACTTCCAGGGCGGTCACCCATCCCAGTACTACTCTAGCTTAAGCACACTTAACTTTAGAGTTCTAATTGTATACGATGCATTAACTCTATGTTGTAGGAATTTACATAATACAACTAGGAAATCATTACATGATTTCTGTAATTAAAAAATTAAGATTAAATTACATTCCATTCCCCATCAAAAGGGTAAATATCATGGCTTATCGAAACCGCAGGCTCAAAATGGTGATTCAGTGGAAAAGGCCGATGGCCACCGAGATCCATCTGGATCCTTTCTCCCCCTTTAGGAAGCAATGTTCCTTATTGTGTCAAGTTCTGTTGGGAGATAGAGAGACTTCTTCTAAATCTTAAGATAGGTGTGTTTATTTCCTTGTTGAAGAAGTTGTCCTGCTTAGCTTGTTGAAGGTTGTCATGAACCTGTTGTTGGAGGGGTTGGATCCGTTCAACCAATATAGCTACATGATATACATGAGTGTGAGAGAATTTTGTTAGTGAATATGTAGAATGAAGAGTATGAAGGGTTATGTTATAACCTTGGTTGATTGGTGAGTGTGGAGGAACCCCCGTAGGTGCAGAAAGAACATCTTGGTACTCTTATACAATATTGTCGATCTTCTTCTGCTGGATAGAAAGGTATTAGGATGAGGTTGCATTGGTTGTAGTGTCCTTCTATTCACCTTCTGATCATATTATGAAGAAGCTAAACTATGCATTATGAGAGATTAATTTGTGGAATTGTTTTGGTGGGACAATATTTTGAACTAGCTCTGGTATCCTATATAGTTGACCCCTCAGAGTAACAATGGTGCTACAGGGTCAAAATGCATATTTAGAGCCAAATAAAAGCCCCAAGTGGGACAATACTACTCTTCAGGATGTAATAGATATTGTTGGGGATCCACTTGATACTAGGAGGACTTGATCTGATTTCAAGGATCCTCCTCTTGCACTCACTGCCACTGAACTGATTCCACCTAGGAATCTATTCTTGGTTCAGTATTCATATCCATAGTCCTATGGCGAGGCTACTGGAAATATATTTTTGGAACCTACCATGTAAGAGGAGTAAAAATCCCTCCTTGAGAACTAGAATTGCGATCTGGTTCCCCTTCCTTCAGGAAGGAAAATTTTCAGGTGGACATGGGTCTATAGGATCAAGAGTGCAACAGATGGAAAGGTAAACATATACAAATCCAGGCTAGTTTCCAAAGGATTTCAATACGTGCACATCATTGACTATGATGAGACATTTTCTCTAGAAGTGAAATGGATTCCATACGTTTGACACTTTCCATTCTGGCAACCAAGGGATGGGAATGTTGGTTGTGGAGCCTGATTATCTTCAAGATTCAGAGGTCTTTGTTTTTATTCATGTTTATACACCATGAAGACTTTACACCCTAGAATATTGTTAACCCTTCCACACGGGGGAGTGCAGGGGGGGATTTCCCCCCTGTGGGGTCTAGGGGGGGGATATCCCCCCAGCTACGGGGTCTAGGAGCAAGAGGGCCCCCGAACAAGGTTGGGGGGTGAAGCCCTCAAAGGTAAAATTTCCTTGTAAATGTATATTGTAATTTCATAGTAAATATGGACCATTCATTATAAGGTCACAGATTTGATGATAGAAGTTATGTTAGCATTTTTTCCCCTAGAAGGAAACCCTCTTTTATGAGGAAAATGTATTGCAGTTATGTATCAGTTGTGCATATTTTATTCTGAGCGAGGAGACTATGAGATAAAGAAGAGGAAGTTACAATGGGTGTTTTGTAGGTTGTATCCCTTCATTTTCCAGATAATAATAAACGAAGGACATGACAATTTCTCTAGTGTACGTATCCCACACTGGGTGAACCATGTATACTTGTGTCTCTATTGTTTTGTGTATCCTCTAGTTTTTATTTCCACATTTGTTTTATTTTATTTCTCTTCAATCCTATTTTTCTAACAATTGGTATCAGAGCAAAAGGTAACTGACAGGAAAAGAGGGTTCCTAGTTCGAGTGGGAGCAATGGAGGAAGATGTAAAGTTTAGGATCGAGAAATTTAATGGCCAAAACTACCATTTATGGAATATGCAAATGGAAAATTATTTATATAAGAAGGATCTATTCCTACTATTGGGTGTATTAGAAAACAAGCCGACAACTATGAAGGACAAAGAATGAAATGTTCTTGATAGAAAGGAACTAGGAACAATACAGATGAGTCTAGAAGTGTTAGTGGCTTTCAATATTTCGAAAGAAAATACAATGAAGGAGTTGATGGACGCATTGGCTAAACTATATGAAAAACCCTCAGTGTCCAATAAGTTATTTCTAATGAAGAGAATATTTAATATGATGATGTCAGGAGGTGGGTCTATTGCAGATCATTTAAATGAATTTAATACAGTTACTAATCAACTAAGTTCTCTAAAAGTGGACTTTGATGATGAGGTCAGGGATATTCTAATATTGTGCTTGTTACCAAAAATTTGGAATGGCTTAGTCATGGTTGTAAGTAAATATGTCTCTGGTTCAAATAGTTTAAAATTTGATGATGTTGTTGGTGTTATCCTTAGTGAGAAAATGTGACGAAAAATCACAGGTGATACATCAGGTAATGCGTTAAACATGGAGAATAGGGGAAGACAAAAGGATGCAGGAAAGGAATCATGGAACCGTGAGAATTCTAGGAAGCATAAATCCAAATCCATACTAGGAAAGATAGAGTGTTGGAATTATGGGAATAAAGAACATTTGAAGAAAGACCGCAAAGCTTCAAAGAAACAAAGAGATGGACAATAGGACAAAAATCAGGAATCAATTGTAACAGGTGATGTGTTACAAGATGCTTTTATTCTTTCTGTAGATAATATTTATGAGTCTTGGGTAGTAAATTCAGGGGCTTCATTTCATGCCACACATCATAGGAAACATTTTGTAGATTATGTTCAAGGTGATTTTGGACAGGTTCATTTCGGTGATGATGCACCATGCAAAATTGTTGGAATGGGAAAGATAAAAATAAAGAAAAATAATGGAAACCAATGGTTGTTGAAAGAGGTAAGACATGTTACAGATCTAAGGAAAAATATAATTTCAACATGGAAGTTGGAAAGTGAAGTTTGTATATCCATATTTACATATAATATGTCGAAGGTCACCAAAGGATGACTGGTGATAGAAAAAGAAGAGAAGGTAGGTACATTGTATTTATGTACTGGTAATACTGACTCTTCTATCTCTTTATCTTCTATAGGTGTGGATATATCACTGTGGAATCATAGTTTTATACACATGAGTGAGAAGGGGATGCAAAGACTTCGCAAAAGAAGTTTATTTCCATATCTTAAACAAATTGATTTGGATTTATGTGAGCAGTTTGTTTATGGAAAATAGAAGAGAGTTAGATTTCTGAGAGTCAGAAAAGAAAAGAAGAGTGAAAGGTTAGAGCATGTGCATACAGATGTATGGGGACTAGGTTAGGTATCATCTCTTGGAGTCTCTCCTTATTATGTTACTTTTATTGATGATGCAACTTGAAAAACTTCGGTTTATTTCATTCGACAAAAATATGATGTTTTTGATACTTTTAAGAAATGAAAATGTTTAGTTGAGAATGAGACAAGAAAAAGGTTGAAGTGTCTCAGATCAGACAATGGAGGTGAATATTGCAGCAAGGAGTTTGATGATTATTGTTCATACCATGGGATTCGTAGAGAGAAGACAATTCCATGAAAACCACAAGAAAATGGTGTGTCAGAAAGGATGAACAAGACAACCAGGGAGCATGCAAGAAGTATGAGATTGCATGCTAGTTTTCCCTTACAATTCTAGGCAGATTCTGTAGATATTGTTGTTTACTTAATAAACATAGGAACTTCAAGCTATTTGGATGGTGGAACTCTAAAGGAGGCATGGATAAATAAAAAAGTAAACTATTCCTTTTTGAAGAATTTCGGTTGTGAAGCATTTGTCCATATTGATAAAGAAAATAGAACAAAGCTTGAGGCAAAATCCAAGAATTGTACCTTTATTGGATACGGTGTTAATCATTTTCGTTATTTCTTATGGGATTACGAAAATCAAAAAATCATTAGGAGTAGGGATGTGATATTCAATGAGAAGGTCGTGTACAAAGATCAGTTGCAGGGAAAGATACAAGAAAAAGAGAAACCAAAATACACAGTGTTTGATGAGATCATTGAATTTTTTTTTCCAAAGGTACCAAAAAATCAAAATTTAAAACAATAGGAGAAGAAAGTACCTAAAACTCCCACAAGTGTTGTTAGAAGATATACTAGGTTAAGTAGACCCCATGAATGATACTCTCATTCATTGTATTATTTATTGTTGACTAGTTTTGGTGAACCAGAATGTTATGAAGAGGCAATGCAGGTAGACACCAAAATGAAGTGGGAGCAAGGTATGGAAGAGGAAATGGATTCCATGGTAAATAATTAGACTTGATATTTGGTTCAGTTTCCTGCAATAAAAAGAGAATTGAAAAATAAATATCTTTACAAGTTGAAGGAAGAAAATGAAGGAAAAAAGTGGTACAAGGCTAGACTTGTTGTAAATGGGTTTGCACAAAAGAAAGGTATAGATTTTGATGAAATATTTTCTCCTATTGTTAACATGACTTCAAGTATGACTACTTCAAGTCTTGTGGCAGTAGAAGAATTGCATCTTGAACAGTTAGATGTAAAAACAACTTTTCTCCATGGGGATTTGGAGGAAGATATTTATATGAAACAACCACATGGGTATGAGGTCAAAGGGAAGGGGTATTTGATATGCAGGTTGAAGAAGAGTTTGTATGTCCTAAAGAAAGTTCCAAGGGAGTCGCATTTGAATTTTGAAAGGTTTATGATAGAACAAGGTTATAGTAGATGTCATTTTGAACATTGTGTTTATTTTAATAAGCTAGAAAATGAAAGCTATATTATCTTTCTATTGTATGTAGATGACATGCTTGTTGTAGGGTCTAATATGAAAAATATAAATGTGATCAAGAATAAATTATCTATGTAATTTTAGATGAAGGATTTGGGTGTTGCAAATAAAATACTTGGCATGAGAATAACAAGAGACAAGAAAAATCGCAAATTGACATTGTTGCAGGGTGAGTACATAAAGAAGGTGTTGGAAAGGTTTAGAATGCATAATGAAAAATCAGTTAGTACACCTTTGTCCAACCATTTCAAATTAACTAAGGAAATTTGTCCCAAGACACAGGAGGAGATAGAATACATCTCTAAGGCCCCTTATTCATCGGTAGTTGGCAACTTCATGTATCTAATTGTTTGCACAAGACCAAATGGTGCACATGCAGTGGGAGTTGTGAGCGGGTATATGAACAATCCAAGTAAAGAAAATTGGGAGGTAGTAAAGTGGATTCTCATGTATTTGAGAGGTATTGTTACTCATGCATTATGTTTTGGAGGTTCAGACACTATTCTACATGGAAATGATGATTCAGATATGGAAGGTGATAAAGATGGTAGGAGGAGCACCATAGGGTATGTTTTTATTGTAGGTGGAGCAATAGTGAGTTGGATTTCGAAACTACAAAAGGTTGTTGCACTTTAAACAATAGAGGCAAAGTATGTTGATGCTAAAGACACTAGTAATGAGATGATTTGGTTATAGAGGTTTATGGAGGAATTGGGAAAGAGGCAGGAGACTAGTAGTTCATACTATGACAGTGACAGTGCCATTCATCTTGCAAATAAATCATTCTTCCATTAAAATACTAAACATATACAACTCATGTACCATTTCATATGATTCGTCTTGGAAGATGGACATTTGAAGTTGGAAAAGATACACACTAGAAATAATCTTGCATACATGTTAACAAAGGGAGTAAACAGGGAGAAACTAAGTTCCTGCTCAGTTTCAGTTGGTCTTCAAGCATGAAGATGAATATGAGAAATTTTCGAGGTCCAAAAAGGATCATAGTCCAACTGATACAACATTGGTGGAGTTGTTGAGATCAGTCTCAAGTGGGAGATTGTTGGTTGTGGAGAATGCTTATCTTTCTGATTAAGAGGTATTTTTTTCATCCATGTTTATAACCCATGAAGAATTTACACCCTAGAAGACTATACACTCCTCCACATGAGGGAGTGCAGCAGGGGCTATCCTCCCCGCTGGGGGGTTATGGGGTAAGAGGGGCCCCGAAGGAAAAATTATCTTATAAATGTATATTGTAATTTCATATTAAATCTAGACTGTTCATTATAAGGTTGCATATCTGATGGTAGAAGTTATGTTAGGGTTTTTTTTCCCTAGAAGGAAAACCTCTTTTATGAGGGAAATGTATTGCGGCTATGTATTATTTGCGAATGTTGTATTATGAGTTAAGAGAATATGAGAGAAAGAAGATGAAGTTATAGCATGTGTGTTGTAGGTTGTATCCCTTGATTTGTTTGATAATAATAAAGGAAGGACATGGAAATTTATCTGGTGTACATAGACCACACTGGGTGAACCATGTATATCTATGTCTCTATTATATTGTGTATCTTATGTGTTTTATTTCCACATTTGTTTTATTATATTGCTTCGTGAGCCTATTTTTATAATAGCGAAGTCTATTAGATGGATCTGATGAATGCATTTATTCATGGCGATCTCTCTGAGGATCTCTATATGGAGCATCCCTAGGGATTTGTGCATGATTCATCTTTGGTCTGTCGACTAAAGAAATTTTTTTATGGCCTCAAGCAGGCTCCGAGGACATGGTATTCCAAGATGGACTACTACATGTTGTCATGGAACTTTGTACATTGTACGTTAGACCCGAATGTTTACATGATCAGGATGACTAATTCACTTCTACTCCTAGTTCTGCATGTTGATTATTTTTTTATCACTGGTTACTCGAATTAAATGATTGTTATATTCAAGAGGATTATACATGAAAGGTTCTTGATGACATACATGGGTCTACTACATTTCTTCCATGGCCTCAAGATCAATCAGGATGAATCAGGAATCAAATTGTCTCAGTCCAAGTTTGCACGAGATCTTCTTGAGAGATTTCACATGACAGACTACAAGTCTTTCCCGACTCCTTTCCTATTAGGAGTTAGAATTGAGGATGGCGAGGAAACTCCACTGGTGGAAAACATATTGTATAGATAGATAGTGGGGAGCCTGTTGTATCTCACACACTCTAGACAAAATCTATCCGATGTAGTTGGAGAAATCTCTAGGTTCATGAAAAAGTCGCATGAGCTACATTGGAAGGATACAAAGTGTATCATTTGATACATACAGGGCACCATCACCTTTGGGATTCACTATACAATAGAATATACATTGGAACTCATCGGGTTCACTAATTATGACTGGGTTGCCGATAGAATTGATCGCAAGGCCACATTTGGTTACTCACTCAGTCTTGGTTCTGGGCCTATTTGTTGGTCAAGCAAGAAGCAAGTTTCTATTGCTCTATATTTATCTAAGCTAGAGTACAGAGGGGTAGTTAACATAATAATTCAAACTATGTGTCTACAACATTATCTCACTGAGTCAAGCATTCAGTTTCATCGATCGATCGTTATTTGGTGTGAAAACTAGAGAAATCTGAAGTTTTGCAGAGATCTAGTTCAAAGGCAGTGGAAAAAGCACATCAATATCCACATGCACTATATCTGAGACTTAGTACATGAGGGGGTCATCGACCTATAGTTTTTTCCTTCCACAGAATAGACTGCAAACATCTTCACCAAGACCTTCATTGAGCAGAAGTTCCATTCTCTGTGCAATTGTCCTGGCATGAAGGACACAATTGCCTAGCAACCGTCACCTCTTCTTTTTACATACATTGTATTTTGAGGGGGGGATTTTCCCTTGTTTATTTCAGTGTATCTTTTGTATTTTGGTACTTAACATGGCCTCATTGTTGGGACCCATTATTTATATTCACCATAGTGATGTTCACGGGGAGTGTTAGAGATACTTCACAGACACCTAGGATTTATTTTTCTAAGGGTTTCCCTATGTTAACTAGTCATTATTTAGTCTTCTATATTCTAGGGAGAATATTCTTCTAGGAGAATACTTTCTTCAGTTCACACTTCAGTTTGATTAGTTGAGTGGAGTCTATATGCCACACTGGGATCATCACCATGAAACATTGGGATCATCCCCAACTAATACACATTGTCCTTGGGATTATCATGAAACTAGTGCATTACTCATGATTCCATGATCTCCTCATCATTTCATTGTGTTTCATTTAGTTAACTAAAGACTGAGAGACTAGTTAACTCAGACTAGTTGGAAATTAACTCTTGTAACTGCCTGAGAGACTAGACTAGGTGGTCGTTTACTCCTGTAAGTATCAATGTGTGCCCAAATCACTCTATACAATCACTATGGTTCATTGGATTCTCCTCCATTACACATAAAATGAGTTATAAAGAGTATATCATGTGTAAATTATAATTCATTTATTTGGTTAATGCAAATTCTTTGTTCTCACTCTCTCGTTTCTCTCATTTTTATGCAAACTGTGTATGTCATTTTCTAGCTAGACCTTATCGATGCAGGTTCATTCACATTTACACTTATTGGTGATCTTAGTACATGGTATGGTACATGGTATGGTAAAGGTTTGATGCATAGTTTATGCATGGTTGATATAGGTTAATGTACATGTTTGATGTACATGGTATGGTGATGATTTTGGTGTCCATGTGAGTGGATCTGATTGATGATGATATATCAGTGACAGTGAAAATGATGATGATAGGGACAATGATAGTTTGGATGATTGGTTGATTATGAGGCAGATGTTGATGTGAAAGAGTGATAGTGGTTGGTTGATGTGACAATGACACTAACAGTTTGGTTGATGAAAGTGACAGGTTGGATGATTAGTTGATCATCATGCATAGTTTGAGGAGACATAGTGACAATGATTGATTGATGTGGAAATGACAGTGAAAGTTTGGTTGATGATAGTGGTAGTAACAGGTTGATCAATGGTAGTGATAGGTTGAGTCTACACTTATATTTCAGGGCGACACAACGGGGAAAGGAAACGAGGTTGTAGCCTCATTCTAGTTGGTGCCGAAGAACTCAGGGATTCATAGCTTCTATTAGGTTGGAGCCTTTAAATGAGGAGGTCATAGACTCCTTCCAGTTGGAGCCATAAAACACATGGATTTGGAGCTTCCTCAAGTTTGAGCTTGTAAATCAGGGGGTTATAGCCTCCTTCGAGTTGTAGTTGGAGAATTCAGGGAATTGTATCTTCCTTCATGTTGGATCATGTAAATAGGGAGAGTAAACCGCCTTCTTTTATAACCAGAGTACCTACACAGATTTATGGTTGGATTATTTGTCCAACAAAGGGATTCCTTCTAATAAACATTGTGTAATACATTTAAATGTTTCCTATACAAGTCCCAAACTAGACATTGTTGTTTCCACTGGAAACCAACCACATATGATACCTATAATCTAGGTTTGTAAAGAACCATACAACAGTTTCATTACCTTATAATTTTCTGAAGATAGTTCGTGTCGGGTGTTGATTCAACCTTTGAAGACCTGTAAGAAAACTAGAAATTATTTTAGTCATGCAAATCAAGTGAAAATGATAGACTTGGAAATATGGTAATCTTGATCAATGGTGACTTTAAGAATTAAAGCGATCTCACCAATGCAATCATTGGTATCATTTTGATTTGAAACGAGCTTGAGTTCTTGGGATAGGAATGAAACACCTTCAGAAACCCAGACAACAGAGCACAAAGTTCTTGTTCCTCCAACCTTTTAAAACAATGGAATGACAAACAAGATTAAGAATTCACATTGTATTGAAAGTATGAGGTACTCATAGAATAGTATTGTCAGTAAAATTTAAGTGGCACCAATTCATGGCCTTGCTAACACGGATATCGGAGATAACCAGTCATCAAACTCTGAGTCTACAAGATTTTATGATTGGTTGAATTTGTATCAAATATGTTGACCTATAATCGAACGAAGTGGAGCATTATTACTAAAATAATTTTTTGGAACAACAAATCATAGGAAACTATTTGTAAAAGGTATAATAAAACTCTAGATAATAAACCATCACAATTTAAAGAGTCTAAATAATTATCTATAGAAAAGAATATAATAACCTATATATAGGGAAAATAATGCATACGATATCGATTACATAGAATAAATGTATTCTCCAAATCATATAGGTATACGATATCGATTACATAGAATAAATGTATTTTCCAAATCATATAGGTATGATATACCTGGTAAAGTTTCACATAGACAACGAGGGGTATAAAAATAAGATTATATGAAAAAAAGTGTAACTCAGAAAAGGATAGAGAGATATCCGAAGATGTAATTCCTGCAAATAAGAAGACTTGTGAAATGTTGTCACTTAGAACATCGACAATAGTGCAAAATATTGTCAACAAGCTTTTAACCTGTCATGATAATACCATAACCATTAGATAAGAAAGTCAAACAAAGGAATAATGTAGATTTTGCAGCAAACATTCTATGTTTAATTAAATAGTACATATTAACAAAGTATCACTTTAAAAAAAAGTTGGAAATTTGGTGTCATAGTACATTTCCAAGTATAAATGGTGTCCAAAGCATTGTTATAATTTCCTTGTTAGTGGAAACTTTTAATTTCATTAAAGTTAAATAATGTTTCTCTAAAGCCATAAAAAGTGTTAATATTTTTATATATTTATATAAAGTGTTAATAGAGTAACAATATATTTATATTTATGTATAAAACTTTATTTTTATTTTTATTTTACATAATCTTAAATTTATATAATAATAATAATAATAATCTATTTTTAAGGTCGGCCAAGCCGGCACACCAAATTGGTGTATGAGACCCCCTTGTTTGTGGGACAAGGGACCCCCCTCCACCCAACGATTTGACTGGTAAAGTATACAAAGGTATACATACCCTACCCCCCTCTGGATTTGAACCTGTGACCTCTTAAGAGGAAACACCTGTTCTTAACCATTAGGCCCACTCAGGCTGTATATATTTATATATTAAGTAATAATATTTTTATATGCCCATAGCAGTGTAGATTGATTGGCAAGTGCCATGTATATGGAAGGAAATTTGTGAATGGAGGTCTCAAGTTTGATTCTCACCTCGACTGACCTGTGCACCATTCATGAGGGGTGCGTGGATGCACCGAGTATGAGAACCACGAGTTGCCGATTCCCGATCATTGAGTGGTTTTACTTATTTAATACATTATAATTATTTAATAATTTCTATTTTATTTATATTACTAATATAAATAACATATGTTACATTTAATAGATTAAATTAAAGAAATCGATTAAACAATTATCAATGAAATATTTTAACAATTTGATAAATGTAAGAGACTTTAAGAAAAACACCTATTTTATAATATTAATGAGTAAAATTTATATTTATAAATATCATAAATATATGCTTGGATCTGTGGCGCCTGACCTAGTCGTTCTGCGCCCCCGTGCTGCCTCCTGTGGCCTCCCTGCCTGGCAGCCCCTGCTGCTGGGCCCCCTCGAACCCGCCCTTTCTGCCTGGCAGCACCTGCTCCGGGCCCTCCCTCTCTTTTAGCTGAGTAGTCGACCTTTCAGCCCTGTAGCGTCTGGGACTTGCAGCACTCAGAATTTTGCCCATAAGGGGTGTAGGGGACTATGGAACCCCCCCCCGCCCCCTCCCCAGGAAGTGATCGCGTTCAAAGCATTGATAGATTCGAATTCAAAGCATCCGCCTTCAGCCAGCCAGAAGAAGTTTGTTAAGAGGATGGACTCCATACCCTCGGTAGCCCTCCCAGAAGAAGAGACATGCAGAGCAGCTCTAAATCTTGCAGAGAAAGGTCTCATAGGATAGTTCACGGGCCTCTGGCCCTCACCAAAGTCGGTAGAGGAGTGGACGCAGAGGAATTGGAAACCGTTAATCAAAGAAGGAATCAAGAGATATTTTGTAGGAAAAGGCTTTTTTGTCTTCGTCTTTGAAAGTGCAGAGGACAGAAGCCTAATATTCAGAAACGGTCCCTACTTCATGGGCCCCCAAGGATTATATCTCAACAAATGGTCGCCAGATTTTGATCCAGCCCAGGATGTCCCAACAGCTGTTCTGGTGTGGGTGCGTCTACCCCATCTCCCCCTCCATTGTTGGAACCCGAAGTCTCTCCAAATCATCGGCAACGGTTTAGGAAAATACATAGATCATGCCGCAAGAAAAGATCAATATTCATGTGCACGTATCTGTGTCGAAGTCGACCTGGAGGAGGGCCTGCCTGAAGCCATTAAGCTCACAGCTGCAGGATGGACGCACGTTCAAGAACTGGACTACGAACAAATCCCATTCAAATGCAGGCACTGCCATGGCTATGGGCACTTCGCCAAACACTGCAAGAAAAAGGTTGAAGAACAGCCAGATATTCAGACTGGAGAGCAATGGACCCTAATACAAAAAACCAACAATAAAAAAAAAAGTAAAGGAAAAGGCATGACGAACGAGGGTCCAAGCAGCTCCAATCCCATGCAAGAAAAGAGCTCAAATAGTAAAGAACCCAGTCAGAGTAAGCCATCCACAATATCCCCTGAGAAATTGGAACAAAGTGCCCCCATGAACTCGAACAAAGAAGATAAAGAAGAAGAGGAATCGGCTCATCTGGAAGTCCCCCAAGGAAGCCCTTCAAACCCCTCATACGCAGAAGTTACAAGGAAAAAACCAGCAGAAAGCTCCGACTCCTCGGAGGAGGAAAACTTCGAGCAGCCCACAAGAAGAGTCGGCAGGAAATCCCGCAAAGAAGCCAGGGAAGAGGAGGCGGAAAGGCTCAAAATATAAGGAAGCCAGCCTACTCTTGAGATGTCCATGGGGAGAAACTCCAGGAACAGGCCCCCCAAGGGAGGCTCCCATCCCACCACTGGTAAATAATGTGCCTTGTCTCTTGGAACTGTAGAGGTCTGGGTAACCCAATGAAAGCAGACGCGGTTAAGGATTTGCTCAAAATAGCACCCTCAGACATTCTCATGATCCAAGAGACTAAGATAGAGGGGTCAGCCCTTCTAGATATCAGCAAGAAGAAATGGAAGAAAAGCGTAGGCATAGCAGTCAGCTCAAGAGGCTCATCCGGAGGGCTTGCAACTCTGTGGACAGAAGAGCTTTTCCAGCTGACCAAATCTCATGAAACTCAGCACTGGATCTTCACGGAGCTAACTCACTGCTCAAGTAAGTTGATCATATCCCTCTTTAATCTTTATGTCCCGGTCTTGTATTCTGAAAAAAGAGTTTGCTGGAACACTCTTAATGAATTCTTAGATCAGAACTCCCCTAGCAACATCATTCTAGCGGGGGACTTAAACATAGTCTTAAAATCCAAAGAGAAAAGGGGAGGAATTGATAGCAGAGACACCATGCTCCCCATGGTCGAAACCCTCATTCAGCAATGGGCTCTTCTTGATTTCAGTCCAGTCAAAGGGCTCTACACATGGTCCAACAATAGAGTGGGAGCAGAACATATTTCAACCCGTCTGGACAGATTTCTTGTCCAAGACACTCTGATGATGAGTAAGAAAATAATTAGCACCAAAATTCTGCCGAAACTGACCTCCGACCACAAACCAATCTAGCTCATTTTGGAAGATGAAGAAGATCTTGGTCCAATTCCCTTCCGTTTCAGCCCTCTTTGGGTTGAAAAGGACGGATTCATTGACACAGTGAAAGCAGCATGGGGCAAATCCTTCTCAGGGTCTTCCAGCTACGTGTGGGAACAAAAACTCAAAACCACAAAGCAAGCACTGAAGAGTTGGATAAAGAATCCAGCTCCAAACCCAACCAGCCAAAGAAAAGAAATTGTCCAGACTTTAGAAGCGCTGCAGACTGAAATGGAAATCAGAGAGGTCACTCCATTTCTGCTTAATGAAGAAGTTAAAACACAATGCTCTTCATTTCGAACATTCCGAATGGAGGAAGAATATTGGAGAATTAAGTCCCGAAGTTTGTGGCTGAAGGCAGGCGATCGCAACACCTCCTTCTTCCACCGCCAATAAAGAGCAAGACTCACAAAAAACCATATCTCTGAAATTACAACAGCAGAGGGGAAGATCTGCAAAGGTTTCAGCCAGATAAAAGAGGCAGTTGTAACTCATTTCAAGCATCTCTATTCAACAGACCCCCAAAACAATGAGGAAGATACTGCTGATCTCCTTGCAAACATCCCTCACCTGATCAGCCCTGAAGACAATGCCATCCTCACAAAGCCCATCACTGAAGAGGAAATCATAAAAGTCATTTGGTCCATGGAATCGAACAAGTTTTCTTCTACAAGACCTGCTGGGACATCATCAAAGCTGATCTATTAAAGATGGTACAAGGATTCATGAAAAAAGCCAAAATAGGAGGTGGAACCAATTCCACCTATCTCGCCCTTATCCCTAAAGAAACCAACCCCGAAACCTTCGCCAGATTTAGGCCAATATCGCTTTGTAATGCCTCCTACAAAATTTTGGCAAAGCTTCTAGCCAACAGGATCAAACCATTGCTCAACAAGCTGATTTCCAGCAATCAAGGTGGCTTTGTAGAAGGTAGGCATATCCTGGATAATGTCATCCAAGTTCAAGAGATAATTCACTCAAGCAAGCAGCAAAACGAAAAAGGCATGTTAATAAAACTCGACATGGCCAACGCCTTCGACCGAGTCAACCGTGCCTTTCTCTACAAAGTCCTACATTCTTATGGTTTCTCTACTCACTTCGTCAACCTAATCACAGCCTGCACTGACAATCCCTGGATTGCCCCTCTCGTAAATGGCCGTCCCTCTTCCTTTTTTCAAGCCCAAAGAGGCCTCAAGCAAGGATGCCCTCTCTCTCCTTTCCTGTACATCCTGATGGCAGACTCCCTCAGCAGAAAGTTAACAGTTGCACAAGCCGAAGGCTCCCTTCCAGGATTAAAACCCTTCACCTCCTCTCCAGCCCAGAACCACGCATTGTTTGCTGATGACTCTCTCCTTATGGGAGGTGCTTCTGTACAAATAGCAAAGGAATTTGACTCAGTCTTAAAGCAATACTGTAGGGTCTCAGGTGCCTCAATTAATGAAAGGAAAAGTGCTATTTATGGTTGGAACACAGGATAGCGAGAACTCACAGGTATCTCCAACATCCTCGGTTTCTCAGGACATGCCCATTGGGAGAAGATTAACTATCTCGGCCTTCCAATTATTAATTGCTGCAACAAGAGGTCGCTATGGTCAGACATCCTCAGCAAAATTAAAACAAAAATCTCTGCATGGGGAGGTCATTGGCTCACCAAGGGAGGCAAGGTCGTCCTGATTAAGGCGGTGCTATCAGCGCTCCCAGTGTATCAAGCAGCCTTCATTCTCGCCCTAAAAAGCGTGACAGATCAAATCTCCAAGATGCTCCGCGATTTCCTTTGGCAGGGGGGGAAAGAGAACCATCAGAAGTATCACCTGGTCAAATGGGAAACGGTCAAGCGACCAATTTCTGAGGGAGGACTTCAAATCCGCGACCCAGCGATGGCAAACCTGGCGTTTGGAGGTAAAATCGCGTGGAATCTCTTCCAAAATCCAAAGAATCCGGTCAGTGAAACGCTGAAGTCGAAATATGCACCCCACTTCCAGTTCAAAGACCTGCAAGAAATCCATAAACGCCACAGCACGCAGGTATGGAGACTTTGCAATAAAAGTTTAAATTTTTTTAAAGAAAAGGTGTACAGGATCCCAGGCAACGGTAAGCATATCAACCTGTGGCAGGACCGTATTATGGACAGAGATCCCCTTGCAAATAATGATGAAATCACCGAATTGAAAGAGTGGCTGGAACGCGCTGGGATAACCAGTGTCTACGACTTATCCAAATGGGACAGTCTTGGTGACTGGAAAGGGTGGGACTTTTTCGGAGTTCCAGATCGCCTAAAACAGCAACAATGCACTTTAGAAGAATTGCTAGAAGATGCAGCCCCAGTGAACAGAAAAATGAAAGACAGCTGGGGGTGGGAGAGATCAGGAAATTATACAGTAGCAGAAGCCTACAATGTGCTACAGCCAGCTAGGAATTGTAACAAATCCCCAGATTTTTGGAGGAAAGTATGGGATCCGCTAACTCTTCCCAAGGTTAACTTTTTATTTTGGACTTTGGTTCATAACAAGCTATTAACGGGAGATAACCTGGAAAAAAGAAGCATAGTTGGGCCGCATAGATGTGAACTGTGCAGGAGTAGCACAAAAACAGCAAAACATCTCTTCATGGATTGCAACTTTTCCAAAGAAGTCTGGAGCCTCATTCTTCAGGATTTAAAAATCTCAGTCCCCCAATTTCATTCTGTAGCAGATTTATTTGCTGCCTGGAACCAATGCTACCCAAAAAAAATCCCCAGCAAATCAATTTGGAGAAAAGTTTGGAATGCCATCCCCAAATATGTATGCTGGCAGATCTGGTTGACCCGGAATGATCTGATTTTCAACGGAAAATAGCAAGCCCCTCTTTTGGCAGCAGCAAAGGCTAAGGCCTTCCTCTTGGAAGCAGTTCAACTTCATTTTACAGATTGTTCTTTGCTGCTTCCTGAGGAAGAGAGGTGGATGGGCCCCCTTACTCCCCACCCTCGGAATCAACAACCAGCCCCTCAAGCGGTGAACCCGATTTGGAGAAAAAGAGAATCCGAAGCAACCTTTCAAGAATGGTGGAGAAAACAACAAATTACCACGATCTTCTTCGACGGAGCCTCCAAAGGCAACCCTGGGACAGCAGGAGCAGGAGGAGCCATATACGCCTCAGATGGGTCAAGAAGGGACAGTTTTAGTTGGGGCCTCGGACAGAAAACCAACAACCAAGCAGAGATCCAAGGTCTGCTCAAAGCATGCCACATAGCAAGAGACAGAGGATATAAAGACTTCCAATCATTTGGATATTCAGAGATTCTAATAAAAAATTTAAACTCGGGTAAAATGTTCCTCAATGCAAGTCTCAACAAAAATCTGAGGAGACTAAAGAGTACCCTGCTTGACTTTGACTCCTACAAATTCTTCCACATTCTCAGAACCTCAAATAGTGAAGCAGATCAATTGGCGAACAAAGGATGCACTCTCCGGAAAGGGCAGCTTCTCCTAAACGATGAAACTTCATTCCATCCTTGCAACTCTTGAGAAATATGTGTTTCGAATTAGGGCAAGAACCAAAAACAGAAGTTTTGTAGTGCTGGATGCCTTGGCGCATGTCCATTTTCTTCTCCAATATTAAATCATACCCGTTTCAGTTAAAAAAAAAAATATATCATAAATATATAAATATTATAATTTATGAGTTCAAATCCATATGGGGTAAGGTATGTATACATTTGTATATTTTAGCAATCAAATCATTTCATATAGGGGATCCCTTGTCACACAAACAAGGGACTCTCATACACCAATTTTGTGTCTAGCTTGGTAGTGACCTTCAAATTAGATTATTACTATTACTATTAGTATTATAAACCTGGTTACTTGATTAAGAGGGACTTATATTCAAGCCTAGTAAATTTGATGGAATATTTTTTTAATGTGACTTTGACAAAATATTTCATATAAATATCTTAAACTATGATAAAATTTCAATTTACCTCTCATTCAATTAAACTGTGATAAGTTTTAATTTACCCCTGATGCAATAAAGTGTGATAAAGTTTTAATTTACATCACATTCTAAGGAAGTTTCCTTCCATTCAATATATTTTGTTAATTCAAAGTTCATATATTTGTGACAAAAGTAAAAACTTTGTTAGATTTTTTCTCAAAAAAATTGGCCAAAGCATCCATTTCCAAATGTGTCAAAGTTGCATTGTGTTGAACATAACCTAATCTTGCAATCTATTGGAACCTAACATTACAATATGATCAACATTACCCAACATCACAATGCCACATACATATACCAACATCGCATTTGAACATAACCTTTCACCGATATAACAAAGAGATGAAATCCTACATAATCTGACATCCCAATGTCACGAACATATCCCACTATTGCAATATGACAATTATACCCCAACGTCCTAATCTCATGTTGCCCATGGTTATCTTCATATAATCCTTGTAACATAACCCAACCCTTCATCTATGTCACAATGCGACATAGCAATTGAGAAACATATGCGTTCCTTATAAGCCAACCTAGTTGACTATTAGAATAAAATATAACCATTGTCAAAAATCTCACTTGAACATAACTCGTAAGGACTTTCTCTATTTGATATAACCATAAATGAATAGGATATGTGCTATAATGATACAATGTGAATTAATTTAGCATATCCTTATAGGAACATTGTAATGTGATGTTCATGGATAAACCTTACTATGTGATGAATATTTCCATTAGATTGTGATGAACATTTCCATTCGTTGCAATGTGTCAAACATTTCCCAACATCGGTATGTGATGAACATAGCCAAACTTCGCACCATCACAATATTATCCTAGTGTCGCAATATGGAAAACAAAAATTGGCTATGTGAATAGTAAAATCTCAATTTGATGAACATAAATAAATGTTACAATGTGAAGAACATACCCCTTTCATTGCAATGTGAAGAACATATCTTCGCGTTGAAATGTGGCACGCATATCCTCACGTAATAATGTGAATTTTTTTCCAAATGTCCCAATCTGATGAACAAAACCCAATGTCATAATGTGATGTACACACACGAATGTGGCAATGTGACAAACATAGACCAACATTGCAATGAGATGAACAGTTTCCAATGTCACAATGTGACAAACATAACTTGATGTCACTCGAAAAAAATATGATGTCACAATGTGATAAAAAAACACCTAATGTCATAATGTGACGAACAAAACCTTATCAACATTGCAATGTGGTAGTGTCATGGTAAACCATGGTTAAATATAATTAACATGGCCCTCTCACTAGTACATTTGGGTCAAATTCCGATGACGCGTTCGACGCAATTGCCACTTTATATTTTCGGGAGAACAACAAATAATGGACCCCCTCAAACATCGTTTCACATGAAGTCTCTTTTCCGACGACATAGATTTCGTCGTTATTGCGACGTCTTGGAGGTGGCAAGACCAACATCTTGAACGTGGCAAGAGAGACGTCTAGAACATGGCAAGACCGACGTCTTGAACATGGCAAGAGAGATGTCTTAAACGTGGCAAGAGAGACATCTGGAACATGGCAAGACCAATGCCTTGAACATGGCAAGAGAGACGTCTGGAACGCGGCAAGACCGATGTCTTGAACGTGGCAAGAGAGACATCTTAAATGTGGCAAGAGAGACATCTGGAATGTGGCAAGAGAGACGTCTTGAATGTGGCAAGAGAGACATCTGGAACGTGGAAATAGAGATGTCTTGAATGTGGCAATACCGACGTCTTGAAGGTGGCAAGAGAGACGTCTAGAACGTGACAAGAGAGATGTTAAGAGGTATCATCTCTGACATGGTTGCTATGGGAGTGACACTCCAAGATGTCGCAATAGCAACTGTGTTGTAGGTATTTAAAAAAAAAATACAATATCAATACTGAGAGGGACAGGTACATTAACCTTTGCTAAGATACTAGCCATATCAATATTTAAATCTATATCATCAATCTTAGGCAAGGTTGGTTGAGGAGGAGGAATAAATTCCAAAGGGGTTCTTTTCTAATGAGGTTTAGGATCACTAGGATATGTCTCGGGTGTGTTATCACATGAACTCACAATTGTTGAGCTAAAGTCCAAAAGCTCAAGTGCAATCATGCGTAATAAGACTGCAAAAGTATACTAGAGAGTAAGTCCCTTCTTTTAGATAGGATGAAAAATAATACTGTACTTTCTTGGGTATGTCGAAACAAGTGCCATCCAATACAAGATCCTATATACCAATGAGATAGTTGAGCAACAAAAATTCCAGAGCCTTCATTGAAACCTCTGACAATTTGTTTGACATTTAGGATACAATTATATTATCAATAATACAACTTGAAGTCATTGCAGGTATTGCTTTGTATCCTTTGGATAGCACAACAAATTCACACGTAGCATGCAAGTGTTCTGTATATATACATTGAGCAGAAGAGCAAATTCATAGAATGCAAATTGTAGCAATTCAAAACAACCATAACAGATTTGGACTCCAAATATAAAGCTCATAATCTCTCATGCCAAGACATTTGAAAATGCCAAACCATGTAAAATTCAATATCCCAATACTTGGTCAGAACAAGGGGAAAAAAAAGACAACTTTAAATACTTCAACAACTATAGCAGATTTGGCCTATAGATATACAACACATATATATTCCAAGTTTAGTTTCAAATAACAACCAATGTTACTGTTATATACACAACTAATCCATCTAGTTTCACATAACAACCAATGTTAACTGTCATATACATAATTAATCTGTGTAGTAGATATATTAAGTGACTGAACATCACAGTCATTTTTCATATCATGTTTCAATAACAAAATGTTAGTCGGCCCTCAAAAGAATATTTTTCTACACCACCACCATATAAGTTGGCCAAATGTATCTTAAGCCAATAAAGCCCTGTCTTTCCTAATGGTCGACCCTCAACAAATTCTAGAAGTCCTCGACACACGTCTGAACCTAGATGATTTAAATACAGATGCATTGGGTAAGCACGCCCTCAAAAATCCAAGTTATGTGGATAGTAAAAACATTCTTCATCCTTCATTTTCCTTGCAACCTGATCCAGGCAAAGAACAATAACTTGAAATCACATACTAGCGTCAAAGAATTTATGTAGAAATCTAGTAAGCTAGATGTAAGAGTAATGTGGAGTATCTTATAGTAAGTTTTAATTCTACATCACAACGCTGAGAGTGCCTCTCACTATTTGTCTCCTTTGCCTTCTTTAAACACCATTTCCAACATTTAATCTATGTTTCRTCTTCTGTATCCRGTTTCTCAGGAATGGGCACCTGCCAAGCCATTTGCACTTCATCAACAAACCATGCTTGATGATGCACAAACARTACAAATCTCTACATTTGCTACACTTTTGTCTCAAGTATGTAAAATCATTGATACTATATTATATTCAAGATTAAATAACTTCCTCAACTAGACTTTACAAAAAGAAATAATAATAAATCATGGTGCAAGTAAATTACAGAGTAATAAACTCAAAATTCACATAGGAAAGATTTATTACGTGCCAATCATTACTGTCCTCAATGTGTGCTTAAATGCAGGTCTAATTTCTGGAGGTCCTTCTGCGAACTGATCAACAAGAGGTTGTATGAAGGTTGCTTGTAATAGGAGCTCTATCAAACGACTTCCCACCTAAGATACACAACAGTAAACATCACAGATATTGAAATAAAAAAGAAAGACATAAATCACATGCCATAACCCATTATCGAAGTTAAGTGTACAAGGAGAGGGTCGCTTCAACACCATCACAGGGGAGAACATACCATGGTCACTTGTTGTCAATCTAACACTCAAAGATAACAAGAAGGAGATTGATCAGTGTGTATTCTCCTAGAATCAATTCCAACAATTATAGGAGTAGTCTCATAATACTAAATCACGCTAGCATAAATAAAGACAAGCAACACCCCAACAACAAATGAATTATATTGATCCAGCTCATAATTGAAGAGAAGAAACAGTTTCCATGTCAAATTGCCCAGTGTTAACAGGTGTATCATGCAATGGATCCAACGCATCAATGGACAGTAATATTTCTATCTCCCAATTAACTTAACATATTAGTGTTGGCTACAAGCTGTAACTTAACCCATAACATTGTGGAAGGAGTAACTACAATGTGGCTTCACCATTTTTAACAGAACCCCACTCTATATTGTAATTCCAGCCTTCCACAAACTACTGAATGAGTCAATTTGAATTATGGAGGAGATCTACTCATTATCAGAGAACAAGACACCCAATGTTGAGTGCGTACGGCCCTAACAGAAAATCCAACAACCTATGGAAGGAGTAATATGCTACGTACAAAAAATTGAGTATAGCAACTTAGATGGAAAGCTGCAACAACTATGTAATTATAGACATCAATCTCACTTGGCTAATTGGATGGATGACCCATGTCTATAGATTCCTGTGTTGTAAGATAGTTGGTTCGAGGGTGGTGATTACTCCAAGGTGAGGGGTGTCTTTCGTTGGTTGAGAGGAGGCGGTCTCAGGTGAGGGGGTACAGTTCATATATGGACAAGTTATCGAAGATCAGGAAGGATTCAAACTAGCACAAGGAACACAACTAAGCAATGAGGCTTGAAAAGTTCTAGTTTTGTTCATCTACAATTTATCTTGGTCATGGGATCCAATATGTGTGGAATGATTGCAAGATATTCTAATTTTTCCATTCCAAATGTTATAAGAAATTCAAAATGAAACATAACCCTCGAAAGGTGAAGTGGATTAAAGCATACAGAAAGCTACAATGTTTGAGTTTGAGAGAAAAAGAAATAGGCCTCAGAAGTAGTTAGATGCTGCAAGATCAAGGAACTAGGAGCAGGATCACACGCTGAATCATGTTCATACGCTGCCGTACATTGAACCATTAGCCAATGTGAATCATGTACGTACCCTTCCGTGGCAAGAAGAAATTAAGAGCCGAACTGGGTTTCCAGGCTAAGCATGGAAGCAATGAGATGAAGTCTCTCGGCTAGGTTCTAATACCAAATGAAGAAAATGCTAACCAGCATTAATGGAGAAACAAAGATTCAGCAGTACCACACAGTAGCTCAAACATTCTCATTATCAGGATAAACATTTATACATGTGCAAGATCTACCGCATGAAACGATCACCTCCTAAAATCACTCAACAATCTCTCCACATTTCACTCAACTAATATTATCTCACTCTCAAAATATACCTTCAAGGTATAACAATAATAACAACAATAGATATAGAATAAATCAAATGAGTCATTAACCTGACAATGACTCACCTTAATTTGTTTAACGAGGAGGTGCCAACAATTGCTTCTTCAAGTGGGTATGATAGTCATGTTCCCAATTCCACAAAGGAAGAACAAGATGATGTGGAGCTTTGTTATATGAACGGAGAGTTTTTTGATGATATGTAATTGTAATTTATAATGAAGTTTTGAACATTGAATATGATAGTAGGATGCAACTCGTTCTGCAATTTTCAGTGTGTGCATATCCCTTAATGTATGTAAAATGTTTACATTGTACAACTCTGAGTTTGCGTAGTATGATAAATGACACTAGATAGTAGTGATGATCATCTACAGTGATGAGGATTAGGCTTCCAGATCTAATTCATCAATACTAGAAATTTAACTGCAGCTACATATTATGAAATACAACACAGTGAAATTTAGGACAACAGAATGAGCAACATATATCAATCTTTAGTCAGAATAGAGCTAGGCATTGAATCTCAAACGACTCAA
>ML781211.1:692269-706058 GCA_009831015.1 Picea engelmannii | reverse complement strand
ACCTGTAGACCCACTCCAACCCAACCCAAGGTGGAGTGTGTGACTCTCTGGTGCAACCTGGATCATCATGTAGTCAGATATCCTGCTAGCCAAATGAACCCCCAGATCCCATGGTAAAGTTGGAAGTTTATCACTTCCAACCTTCTCTAATTGTTCCTGTGTGAGACTGATCACTGTTAGGAGCCATCTGTGTTGATATGCTATCCTTCTCATGCTATTGTCAATGATAAATATGTCAAAAAAGGATAACAGACATATCTACAGCTGACTGTAGGACTGGAAGGCATCACATGCTTTGGTCCATCCCAAGGATTCGACCAGAAGCTCATCCATCGGTATCCATGATCGATGTTCTCCTGTGGTCATCACCGAATCTCCACCATCCAGTACAACTGAAAGTAACTCCTCCAACTGTTGCTCAACCAACCTCCATCTCTCATCTCCCATGCAACTGCTGAAATGGTGAAAGTGATCTCTCATCACTAGGTGTTGTTGCAAAGGAGTGACACCTGCACACTCCCCTAGGTTAGTCTCCTCCCTGTAAGGCACTATACCCCTCTGAATCCCACCGTACATCTCGACATGTCTCTGTGAGCTATCAAACATCATTGTATGCTCCGTCATACCCATGTCGCCCCCCATAGACTCATGTTGTCTCATAGATCCTGGGCGTATTGTTGGATCAACCTCTACATGGAGGCCAACCGCTCTTAGAAGACAAATGGAAGTGTCATCCATCATCTGATGCTCCCCTACTAGATCATCAACATCTCCTAGCAATGTGACTGAATGATAAATCTGAGTGTCCACTAGGACAGATGAAGTGAATCTCTGACGAATCTCCTCAAGAGAGTCATCTAATCTAGACTCTGATTCTTGAGGGGTTGTCTGTGTGCCTCCCAAGAATCCTCGAGTTCTCTCCAAATCCTGAGTGAGTCGGACCATCTCCAACACCTGCTCCCTCAAGGCTTGGTAATACATCTCGCTCATCACCAATAGGTAGTCCCTGTATGTCAACAACTGTTGGAGGTCTAACCTCATCATAGACATTCTCTCTAAGAGAGTGTGAAAGTCACCTATGGAAAATGCCTCATCTAGGCTATCATGTGCCATGGATGCCCTCCAACAACAATCGTCCATCAGTGCCTGCATGTCATCAATGTGTCTGGCGGCTGATATGATCATAGCCTCACTGGCTCTCAACTGTGCTGCTAAGTGGTGTGGCTTCTGATCATGGTCATGCTGAGGTGCCCCCTCATGCCTCTCACTACTAGTTCCATCACGAACAACACTCTCTGCAGAAGATAAAGTGTTGGACTGTCTGTTATCTACTCTGCCACTAGGTCTGCCCATACGTAACTGCACATCATCCTCAACTGCTAGCTCCCTATGAGTCATACTGTATCCAGTGTGATCATCTGTATCCTCCTATGCACTCAACTTGCTACTATCATCTGTGCCTAGATACCACATAGCTTTGTCTAGACACATGCTATGGTCATATTGACTGCTAAAGAGTGCATCCTCATCACTGCAGGCTGATCCTGGAAGTAAATTCTCCATCAACCTGTCAACCTATGCAACCTGCTCAACTAATGGAGTCTCTATTAACTGTGACCCAATCTCCTCTAGCTGATCTGTATTTGTAAGGTCCCCTGTCTGTACTCCCTGTATCTCCTCCTGGATCGATGGATCTACATGTCCATGGTGTGCAACCCTCACAATAGGCTCATCCATCACATCTGACATGCCACTGATCTCCTCATGTGACGTGGCTATCATGGGTGTCTGAAAGGGTGAAAAATGTGTCACGGCCCTCATAGGTAGCTCATCATCTCTAAGTGATAACACGTGTGACTCCTCACTAGTGCCACCACTCTGTTGAGGCGTAAGGTCATCAATGGTATGTGATATGTCTGCTGAGACACTAGTGCTATTGTCCTATCCATCCAACTACCTATCCACTACACAAGGGTCATCATCCTCCTCAAGCATGCAAGCATCACTAGCCCCTATGCAAGAGTCATCATCACTATCCTTTGAGGTAAAGTCACTATCACTAGCCCCTGTGCAAGAGTCATTTTCATCATTCAACTGCTCTGAATCAACATCTGTCGCTCCATCCACACACACCCCATCATCACTATCATGGTGCACCTCAATAGTGTGCTTCTTACCCTTACCCCTACACCTATGATCTAGTTCCCAAGGCACCTTGCAATTGTAGCAAAGTTGCGTGCTCCTAATGGGTGTGGGGTTTCTAATGGGCGTGGGGTTACCCCAAAGGGATGCTCTGATTTCCTCCCTCTTATTGATCCAACGTGCAATCTTCTTCTTGTTCCAACTAGGATTTTTATAGGATAGGAACCATTGGAATGTTATGATCCCTTTGAAATTATTGAGGCTTTCATATTCCCTCTCACACTTCTCAATCTTGTTAACAATATCCATTTCCTTCCAAAAATCCATTTATCCCTATGAAAGACCCCTCAGGTTTGCAGGATTTAAGCTCTGATACCACTGTAATGATCCCAAGCCATTATGCAAGGATCATCCTTGTTTTGGTGTATTTTTAAATCTTTTTCCGAGTGAGGTATTTCGTCAAACACTTTGTTGATCTACCTTTTAGATGTGTTTATATGTGTCTATGCAGCAAATAATAGAAAGAGATAACCATGGAACATACCTCAACCATATGCAATAAGATAGACAAGCCAAAACATCTCAATTCTTCTTTATTCATAAAATAGAGAAACCTGCTACAATGAAGATGTCGATCTGGAATGCTCAATAGATGGTCAAGAAGATAGACAATAGATAAGAGCTGCTACAAAATACTCCCGCTAATACAAAATATGCCTCCAAAGGATGAATAAGAAATGAATATCAATACAAATAGATATGAATGCCAAACTCTCCAGCTGAAGAATGCAACGCTCCAATAGAAGGCTGAAACCCTCAATAACTCGACGCTACTACCGAAAGTGTCCAATCACCCCAATAAATATGCCAAATGATAGATCGGGTGATGGTAATAACAACCCAGGTGAACGAATCTCCAAGATCCCTCTCAATCTCTGTAGATCTGAAATCCCCCACTGAATGGTGCACCCCACTGGATGACTGAAACCCTAGATAATTCGGCCCTGCTGAAGGAGGCCTCCAAATTCTATGAAACTCTCTAGAAATATAGATCGGGACACTGCAAGTCACTAGGTAAAGTCTCAGGGTCAGATCTGAAGTGTAACCCCTCCAAACGGACTAGATCTAGATCTCAAAAATGCCCTCCTTCTCTTCAATTCGCCCCACTTCTCAAGAAATAATCTCAGCCATAAAACTGTCTCAGAAAGCACTAGATCTGATGTCCAAGGCCCTGCAATGAAAACCAAAGTGATAGAATCCTCAACGGCCCTGCCAATCTCCTACAACAAATATCTCTCCAAAGATGGAACGCCCCTCTTGCTGGAATCCCTCAACTGGTGCACCCTCTCTCTATCTTCACATGAAACTGATGTAGAATCCTCCTGCAAATGAGTAGATCTGGAACTAAAATGGTTTGGTAGAGTATTGCATCTCCGATACCAAGCTTGGGACAAGATAGGTGGAATCTTTCACAACTGAATCGTCCTCTAGGGTTTGTTATTTCAAAACCCTCAAAACCCCCAATATTGGGCTCACTAGCTAGAAGCCAGAAATCAAAATAAGATCATACATGAATGAATGAGAAGAGGCCCTTGCCTTTCCTTTGTACTTTTTGGCTCACCTTGTCCCTCCAAAGTGACTTTCATTTTATTAATATTTAATTAATTAATTAAATCACTTTAATTAATTAATTAACGTTTTTACCTTTGAAAAGCTCCTTATCTCTCCTTGTGGCTTCCCTAGCCACTGAAAGTGACTTCTAGCCATCCCATCCTGTAGTGTTTCTCCTTCTGATTCCAATGAGTTATTACACTGAGAGGTTCCTCCAAGTAATGTGCCCAAAATGACCTCTTCAGTGAATTCCATTGACTTATAGCTTAAAATAGTCAAAATCATGGAAATCGTCGGAATGCAACGAAACCAAAGCCAACCTATGCGGAATGGATCATAATGATGGAATATGATCATCGATACAAGATGGACCCCACAATGCCTCTCAAATACCCCGGTACTTTCTATAGCATCCATATGTCTACTCTGGTCATCATAAATCTCTACACTGTGATGATGTCCCAAAGTGGGGAAATTACAACACGCTATTTCAGAATCGAAATGGGAGGTTATTTCGATGGATTTTATTGTTGGATTGCCACTGATGACAATGAGACATGACTTTATTTTCATAGTAGTAGATACTCCGATGAAGAGTGCTCACTTTATTCCTGTGCGTACGACATATCAGGCACCTGACATAGCTAGAGTTTTCATCAGTGATATTGTGAGGCTACATGACATGCCTAAGAGGATTATATCCGATCTTGGATCGGTGCTTACTGGACGATTTTGGATGAGTTTCCAAGAGGACTTGGGAACCCAACTTAACTTCAATACTGCGTACCACCCAGATATGGATAGACAAACCGAACGAATAAACCAGACCTTGGAGGACATGTTGTGCATGTATGTAATGGACTAACAAAGGTGTTGGGAAGTATTCTTGCCACTAGTGGAATTCGCTTATAACAATAGTTACCAAGGCACCATTAAGATGGTACCTTTTGAGTTTCTTTATGGGTGACTATGCCAGACTCCTTTGAGTTGGGATCGTCTTTAGGATAGGGTCCTGGTGGGACCTGAAGCGATCCAAGAAATGGAAGAGCAAATGCAAATAATAAGACAAAGGATTAAGGAAGAGCAGGATCGACAAAAGAGTTATACTGATGCGCACCATGTTGACTGTAGTTATGAGGTCGATGATCAAGTCTTCTCGTGATTTAAACGACATAAGAGTTCAATCAAGTTTGGAAAGGAAGCTAAACTCTCTCCTAGGTTCATGGGACCTATCGAATAGCCCTACCTGACTCCTTGAGGAGTATGCACGATGTTTTTCACGTATCTATTTTGAGACATTATATTAGTGATCCTACACATGTTATTGACATGAGTTCATTATAGGTATCAGATAAGGGGGCGCTCGTGATTGAGTTGATCCATATCTTGGATCACCACATTTGACAACTACGACATTGAACAGTAGATCAGGTCAAGGTCCAGTGGGACAACTATAGTCTGCACTCAACAACCTTGGAGGAAACATATGATATGCGCCAATAGTTTCCATTTTTGTTTGATAGATAGACGTATGATTCTGTGATACACATTATTTCAACACTTATACTATGAAACTTCAGGACGAGGTTTATACCATGATGGGGTGTATGTAACATCCTGCTCTGCGTAATGAGCGAACTTATTCTTTGAGGACACTTGTTCTCAAGTGGTCCAGATTATTATGCTATTAAAACATTTGATTTTGATTATGAGGCGTTATGGGTTCATGTCATTTTTTTTTTGCCTCATTGACATAGATATGTGTCATTGACTCAATTTTACTGAGTGTGCAAGATTTCATACCTCGAGGATGCAGAGGCATTGATGGAACCCCTTGGACTTCGGATCGATTCGGGGAATGAACTAATGGGGTTTGATTGTTTTATATGTGTTATTAGTGCATTTGATTAGATGATATGATATGGATATATTATGACATGATTCATTGATGATGCAAGTTGACAATAGATTTTTGACCAGACTCACATGTGGAGTAGAGGGGTCACGCACGACTACCAAAGATGTTGAGGGAGAGGTGTGGATAGAATCCCTACCACATCCTACTAGCACTCCCTCAGTGGCTCGAACTGTAGGTTAACGATTACGTAGTTCGACAGGACCCACGATGTCGTGAGGGAAGACTCCAACAATTTCTCACGACGATTCTAAGGGGCACAAAATAAGGCAGGGGTCTTATTCCTTAGAGGCCCTTAGTCTCCTACAAGTTCACCTAGTGGAATATTGAATCCAAGGGTTTTTTATGTCTACCAAGTCAATCAATAGGTGAGTGGAACCCTTGGAGCACATGGTGTGTCTTGAAGGGCATGTCACACAAGAAAAATGAAAAGAGGCGAGTGGCACCCTTGGATCACATGGTGCATCCTGAAGGGAACGTTGCGCAAGAAAAATGGAAAGAGGCAATTGGCACCCTTGGAGCACATGGTCTGTCTTGAAGGGCACGTCGTGCAAGGGAAACAAAATGAGGCGAGTGGCACCCTTGGAGCACCCAGTGCGTCCTGAAGGGCACGTCGCATGGTTAATGATAAATAAATGAACCCAGATGGCCTTAGGACTAATAATGTGAGAAGAAATTTTAAAACAAATTCCCTAATAAAATTTCGCCCAACACGGAAATTAAAGTCTAGGTCTAAATTATACTAGTGACATAATTTTCTCTATCTTTTAAAAAATATATATATAATAATAATTTATATATATATAAATAAATATATATATTTATAAAAACAAAAAATAAATAAATAATTGTTTTATTACATTATGGTAATTTAAAGTTTATTAATTAAAAAGGGAAAAGGGAAAAAGGTAATTCCTACACCTACCAAATTGAGTTTTAAATGAAAAGGGGAAAGAGGGAAAATCTAAAATATTAGGAAACTAAGAAAAGAGGGAAACATAAAAAGAAAAATGAAACACAAGGGAAAAAGAAGAAAGTCAAACTTAGTAAGGTATCTACCATTTAAGAACTTTCTAATTTTAAACTAACTAGATAATTAATAATGGGGAAAGTCATTAAAACTTGTAAGAGAATTTGGGGACACCTAGGAGTGATTCTAGGAGTGACTCTAGGTGGGTGATGGAAATAAGGGTAATTAATTAATTAAAGAAATTAATTTATGGAGGAATGAAGGGGATGGGTGACACTTGTACGGGGAGGATTTTTAGGAATTAAATTTTAAGCATTAAATAAAAAGGGGTTTTAGGGAAAGTTTTTGAAATGAAAAATCTATATAATGGAGGAAGGAGGAGGAGGATGAAGGGGCTCTTCTGTTTTGTCTAATGTTACACTGCATAAATTTGTACTTGACTGACTTAGCTTGTGGGAGTTGGGATACCTAGCTTGGTGAGGAGTGGTAGCTCAGCCTTACGAGACAAGTTGGGAGCAAGTTGATTCTTGGGTAGGTGTGTGTGGCCCGTTTGTGGCTCTGGGGGCTAAGGGGGAAGAAGAGTACCCCTAGCATTGGTTGGGAGGTACCGGTGAAGTCTCATTGGTCGGCAAGACGAAGTTTCCTGAAGCACATGGGACATCAACTCAGAACGTGTGCTTAGGCAACAATACACTTTCTTATTTTTGTATGGTAGATTGTACTAGGATTTATGCTTGGTATTTGCATGCTTAATTGGGTAAGAAAATTGATTGTCTTAGCATTCTAGGGCTATTTTTTTTCCCTTGTTGAAGGCTGGGTTATGCTTTAAAAACTTATGGCGTTTATTCTTGTGAATGCCCATGATTTGAAAATTAATTGATGATGTGTTTATTCCTGTGAATGCCCATGAATTGCAAATTACTTAATGCTGCGTTTTTTCGAATTACCAACCACGTTTTTTCCCTTCGAAATGTTGATTGATTTGTCGATTGATTGCCCACAATTTTTACTATTTAAAATGAATGATTGAGTTGTTGTAAATACCCACAAACTGATGTTAAAACGCTTGACTGAATTGTTGTTCAAACTGATGATTGTGTTGCTGCCTTAATTGACCACGATTTGCCCTTGATAATGTGACTAAAATTGCAATAAATGACCACGAATTGGCCTTTAAACTGTGACATTATTTTTCCCTTAGCTGGTGTCTGTGTTTTGTTGTCGATTGACCACGTCTTGCCATCTAAATTGGAATGCATTGCTGGGAATGGGCACGATTTTCCACCACTATGTGCTGCATGTTGTTGAGGTGTGGTACAACTATTTATTGCCTTGAAAATCACCCTTATTACTGTTAATATATATTCATTGTTACTGTTACAGTTGTATTGATTGCCTTGTTATTGTTCTATTGACTGTTATTGTTACATTAATTGCCTAGTTACATCTTGTTGATTATTATGTTAATTAAAATGTTAGTCACGTTGTCATTGTTATATTACTTTCTATGACAACAATTGTAAATCGCCTTGTTATTGCTAAGTTAACTGTCATGTTAATTGTTACATCAATTGCCTTGTTTTTGGTATAAAAATTGTCATGTAACTGCTATGTTGTTGCCTTGTTAGATTGCTAATTGATGTTAATAGTTGGCAACTTCCTTCTCAATATTAATGACAGCTAGTATTTTAGTTCGGTCGATATAGTTAGTCTGCATGTTGAGATTAATTGCTCATGAGTGTTTTAATGAAATTATTTTACTTCAAGATTGTTAATGTGGTTATTAGAGTTAATGGCTAGTTGGATGGTTATAGACTTGACCATTTAGGTTGTGTTAAGGATTAAAATTTGATTCATGAGAAGGGACTGGATTGCAATTTTAAACTCATTCAATTGAATTATAATTAAGGATAGAGGGAATTTATAATTATGGTTTTAGTATTGACCACTTAGATTTGCAATATTAATTGTATTAACGTTTATTTAGCGGGCACATTATTGTCTAATTGTAACTTGATATGCCCTGGTAGAATGGAACCCTTGTTAAAATAGAATTTATTCTTGGACCGGTTAGACTAGGCGATTGGTGGGCTCTGGGACGTTGTCGTTTGGGTTGGTGTCACCCCTTGTCTTCATTCTTTTGTGTCTCGTCTACCTTTCGGGTCGGGGTAGATACAGTCTCGCAATCAATATTTGATTCCTAGCATGTCAGAGTTTTCTAGAGTCCTTGGTCCAGATAGCTTATGTTTGCACCAAGTTTTTGACGCATCTATCACCTGGGAACGACATGATTCCTTATGCGGGGATCATGGCGTGCCCTATGGGTTAGTGGTGAATGATATCTTGGTCGGAGTCAATGCCTACCTTGTGAGTGTGGTTGAGCATCATGTTGACTTGGGCACATGCATTGGTTCGTGTGCCATGAGGTTCTAATCTTGTCTGTCAACGTCGTTATGTCGGGAAGGGGAAGTTGTCCCTTAGCTTGTAGGCATGTCTTGTGGAAATTGGAGGTTAGTCGTTACTCCTGGTTTGCTGTGCATGTTTGCCTGGTTTCCCTTGTGCCAGTGTGTGGTGAAATCGTTGCCTTCTTGCCTCTTAACTCTTAAAAGAATGAAAAAAAAAAATTGCACTTCTGCTTCACTTGTGGTCGTAATGAAGGGGTCATTACATAATCTCAAAGATTAAAGCCAGATTGTATTACGTGACTCTATAGGATTCTGGAGCTAGGTGAATATGGTCTACTTGAGCCTAGTTATCCTCCAAAGTGGAAACAGCGGAGTCAAAGATAGAAAAAGAGTCTGAGATGGGTTCTTCTTCGATGGAGATAGGGGAATTGTACCCCAAGTGGTCCTCAAGAGGTAAGGCTTCTTCTTCCACTATGCATTCTATTGCAACTGACTCTTGAAATGGACTGGTGGTGCAGGTGGTGGGCTGGTCTTCTAGGGAGGTTGAAGGTAGGAAAGGAAAGAATTTCGTCAAATTGGGTATAAATGTTTCTTTCAACAAGAATCCTCATTAGAGACTGTTAGTGTTGGGAGGACATGGGTCCATATGACTCTATGCGAACCCATTTTTCCTAGAGGAGCCTGGATGGTCCTCGTCTAGAATTGGAACTCGAGAGCAAAGTCTCAGACCATGGTAAGGATAAGTATCTGAAGGATCCTGCGCAGACCAATTCTGCCTCAACGATCCTAGATGGTCTCCACCTGGCGTGAGAGCTCAAGAGTTAGGCCCTCAATGGTTGTGTCATTCAAACCTGTTGTAATAGGAAGACCCTCGTCGGGGATTTCCTCATTCTCCTAGAATGGTTTCACAGGGCACTAGGAAAATAGAAAAACCAACTGAGGACATTGGATATCGAAGCAGAATTAACAAAATAAAGCTAGGATTTAGGCCCAAGTTCCCCATATAAAACTTCTCGCAGAGTGAAAAGACTAGGAGGGAAAAGGAATTGATGGCTCTGGTATCCATCAGTGTAGGTGTAATGGAAATATTTAAAATCATACTTGATTCGAGGAGTTGATCTCGAGATTACATTAATTCTTGATGCACTAAGGCTTGGCTCTTATGCATGAGAACCATCGTGACTAGACAGGGAGGTAGTGTTGCAGCGAGAGGATTTGAATTCCCTTGTAATCACCCCATCCAATGATGCTTGTGGCCCATGTGTCACCCCATCCAGGGAGAGGCAGTCTTGTAGAGACAGTTCTTGTCATTGTTGTAAGAGTTGTGAGTCTTGATGATCTAGGGTATTGAGGATGAGGATATTTTCTTGGTTATTTGCACCTGCATTGGCTAGTCGGTATACTATTTTGTTGGCCTCCCTTTTGATGTTTGAGGGGATGAAAGTGAAGGGAGGAAGTAGTGAAGCTTTTAGAAGGGGGAGAGGACATAGAAGGCACCAGCTGGGAGTGATTTTTTCTCGATCCGAACCTTGGATAACTTTGGTAGCCAGAGAGATGATGATTTTTGAATCTCCCTCTACTAATAGGGGTTGCAAGTTGAGGCTATGGTCTAGTTGGAGGCCTTTTATGAGGCCCCAGAACTCAGTTGATTTGTTCGTGTCATACACTAGAAATCCTTCTTTAAGTCACTTGAATTGCGACAATACATTTATATATTACTATTATAGCAATATATTAATTAGTAATGTATTAATATATTTATACTCTAATGCATTAATGTACTTATGCACTAATAAATTATTAATGTATAATCCTTTAATGTATTTATTTAAAAATATATTGTTATTGTAATTTTACTCTATTAATTTATGTGGTAGGCTAAAGATTCTACGAAATGAATATTTTTTCGGGGGATATTTACCCGAAATCTGGCTAGAAATTATTGGATTTGTATATTTATGTGATTATTTTTTTAGAATCCGAGTGAACTCAGAGATTTTCATTATGTTTAATCCATTTCTTCATTCAAAAATGATTCGTGTAAATTTATATCGTCGGATTTTGGCGAAAAAAATCCATTTGATAGAAGAGATGGCCAACGCCTTAATTTATTAATACTTTATCAATGGATTAATTAATTAACTAATACTTTAAATAATTAATATAATAAATTTAATTTATATCATCATGATCATGATCATTTAATTTAGGCTAAGAGAAATCAAATTGGTGTAATTTTAATATACCAATTAATGTAATAAACTACTAATTAATACATTAGTAGTCTAGTACTTTAGTGTCTTATGACATCAATGCACAATACATTAATATTTTAGTATATCAATGTATTAATACATTAAATTGATATGTTTTATAAAAATAAACAATTTTTATTATGTGACTGTATTTATTAAAAAAATATTTTGAATATATTTTTATTATTATTAGTATTATTATTATATACCTTTTTTATGTAGATTTATTTATTAGAAATAAGTATATAATATATTAATTTATTAGTGCATTATTACTTTATTAATGTAATAATACATTAATCCCCGAATGGGGTGCAACTTCCTAACAAACACCAAGGGGAGTTAAATATATCGATCACCCCTCTATTAATAGAGATGTTGATAATTAATGTGATTATCGTTGAGGTAAGCATGTAAAACATGGGAAATTTAATGAAACGATCGATATCAGGGTGAAACTAGAACAGGAATTGTACAAGGAAGCTGAGGGATGTCAACTCTATTATAATGGCGTATCCCAATACCAATTTGGGAAAATTATTGGAGGAAAGGCATAGCATTTGGCCTATTCTATTTTTTTAGACATTGTGGGTGCTCTCCTCCTCCCTCATTGGATTTCCACTCGCCTTCGTCTCTATGATATTCTTACCCCCTCTCCCTTTTGATTTTATTGCAATCATAATGCAGTGCGAGAGGGGTAAGCCTAAGAGATAAATTTCCTTCTACAACTTCATCGCCCGATGGCTTATTCTAGGTATTTCTTCTTCACCAATTTAGACGCTCTCCACTGACCCTTCTCTTGCTTGCTCTCCCTATAAATATTCTCCCCTCACAAATCAGAAATGGAGGAGGGATGATAGCAATCCAATTTTCATTGAAGAGGAATTCTCTCTAGTGCCTCCCTAGTCTCCTCTGGTCTTCCAATTGATAGCTACCATGTTCTTACAATCCTCTCATCTGATTTTCTTTCGACAGGAGGGTGTTACCCCCAACCTGGTTGTTCAGGGTTGTCCAGTTACCGAAGAGGATCATCCTCATTTTCATGATGACAGGGTTCATGAATATGTTTGTGCATAAATTAATCCCAACCCTAGTGCATATATAGTGTCTGAGGTTCCCCACCAATGTAGCTTCTCAGAGGATGAACTACAACTGATCTTCGACATGACGAAGGATGTTGTTTACAAACTCATTTGTCAGACTCCTTTGTTGATGTTTGGATGCCTTCTTCAACTCTCTTTGAAGAAAGCATGCCAAAGTAAGGTGCTTGAGTTTCTCCCATCCTTATGCATTTTCTCTAGTGTGGCCTCCCACCTCAAATAGTGATGGAAATATGGCTTCTTCCAATGATTGATTTCTTTCATGTCATGTATTTTGTTCAAATTAGTCATAGTTACAGTTTTAGAGAGGCCCAAGGCGAGATTATAGCTTTAATAGTTTTGTTTCTATCTACTTTTGTATATCACTTTGAACATGGATGCTTTCACAAGATTGTAGCTAGTTCTAGCTTCCTTTGTTTGGCATAACAAGCTATCTACGGTAATACAAAATAATTTATGTAAAAAATAAAAATGTAATAATACATCAATGTATTAAAATGTTTGCCCAAAGTGGTTGGATCCAATGGTGGAAAGCGAGGAGTTTTTCACCATTGGGCAAGGTTCAATTCTCGTGAGGGCTTTACCTGGAGCCATGGGGACACCTTGAGGTAGTGGTCGAATGTGTGGTTGCACCCAGAGATACTATAATAAATGGTATCGTGACCCATGCACACATAAGTGGATCAAAGCCCACCCACATGTCCTTCAACTTTGAGTCTCTGAGGTGTAGGACAGTCGGTGACGGAGTGTGTTGTTAAGCCACTCCGTGTTGTTAAAGTCACCAGTTCGAAACCTGCGGGGAAAAAAAAAAATCCAACCATGTTAAGGGTTGGTGTGTTTCAGGCCGGGTGCGATCCCCGGGTGATTTTGACGGCTTATATGCCCCTAAATCGCGGTTTCTCAAGCCACGGGTTAATCGCGTAGCCAACAGGTCCCGCACAAATTAACAAACAAAAAGAAAATGTATTAAAACATTTAGAAATATATTAATTAGTAATGTATTAATATATTAATTAATTAAGTAAAACTTTAAAGAATTAATGTAATGACTTTAATTTTTACATTACATTAATGTATCAATCAATTAATACATTAATAATCTAACACATTAATGTATTTATGTATTAATACATTAATTAATAAATCATTGTATAATGAATGAATACATTAGTAATTTATTACATTAATTTATTATCACATCAATGGATTAATATATTATTACTTTATTAATGCATTAATACTAATACTTAATATATTTAAAAATATATTATTAATGTATTTTTACTTTATTAATTGATTAATGTATTAATTAATTAACTAACTAATACTTTGATACTTTAAATTATTAATTTAATAATGTATTATTAATATATTAATAATTTATTAATGTA
>ML781211.1:674010-692236 GCA_009831015.1 Picea engelmannii | reverse complement strand
TTGTTAAATTGTGCAGGACCTATTGGCTATGCGATTAACCTGTGGCTTGAGAAATCGCAACTCATGGGCATCTAAGCCATCAAAATCACCTGGGGATCGTACCCGGCCTTAGCCACACCAACCCTTAACATGGTTGGATTTCTTGTCCCCGCAGGTTTCGAACCGGTGACTTTAACAACACAGAGTGGCTTAACAACACACTCCGTCACCGACTGTCCTACACCTCGGGGACAATGTATTACTACTATATTAATGTATTAATTAATTAATTAATTAATACAACACATTATCATTGTATTAATTAACTAGCTACAAACACTTTATAAAAGTGGTTGATATACGTCCATCGATGCCATTAGTTTAGAAAAGTGAAAATGGCATCGATCGTCGTATATCAACCACTTTCATAAAGTGTTTTTTCTTAGTTGACGATGAACATGCCTTGGGATAACCATTAGTGTATTAATTATTACATTAATGTATGGTCTATTAATATATTAATGTGTAATATAAATTATTAATTGATTCATACATTAATAATGCAATGTATTAATTAATTAATACATTTCTAAAATATTATAACACTAATAAAATAGTATATTAATAATACATTAAATATATTAAATGCATTAATGAATACATTACTAAAGTATTAATGCATTAATAAAGTAGTAATACAAAGACCTACATTTAGTAATACATTATTATATTAGTAATGCATTCACCTTAATGACTTTAGCAATAGATTATTAAAATATTATTGCATTAATAATACATTATTACATTAATGTAATGTAAAAATTGAAGTAGTAATACATTAATGTATGATATAATATATTAAATTATTAATAATGCATTAATAAATACATCATTAAGGTATTATTACCTTAATAAATAGATTATTAAAGTATTAATAAAGTAATATATTAATTGAGAATGACCATGGTTGACTATGGTTGACCAGGGTTTATTATGGTTGACTATGGTTGACCAGGGTTTATTATGGTTGACCATGCCAATGACTAACCTTCGTTGACCATGTGGATATGATTATGGTGGGCCATGTTCATTATGTCTTTTACCAAACTTTGCTATGGCATTATTGCATTGCAATGTTGATCATGTTGTGTTCGTCAGATTGCGACATTAGGTTTTGTTCATCACATTGTGACATCAAACTTTGTTTGTCACATGAAATCGTAAGGTTATGATGATTAAATTACAATGAAGGATTTTGTTTTGTCATAGTATGGCGATGGAATAGGTTTTTCAGAGCCTGACAGTGGGTTATGTTCGTCACATTGCAACGTCGGTAAATGTTCGTCTCATTGCAATGTTGGTTTATGTTTGTCACATTGCCGCAATGGGTTGTATACATCACATTGCAACAATGGGTTGTGTTCGTCGCATTGTGACATATGAAAAATTATGTTACAATGTGACCTGAGGATATGTGCGTGACACTACAACACGAGGATATGTTCGTCACATTGCAAAGACAGGGAAATGTTCGTCACATTGTGACGTTCATTTATGTTCATCACATTATCCTCATAGGGATATGTTCATCATATTGTAACAACATGTCAATGTTAATCACATTTCTATCGGGTTATATGTTTGTCACATTGTGGCATTACTATGTTCGTCACATTGTAACGACAAGGTGATGTGAAACATATTACAAAATCAATTTATGTTCATCAAAATGTGACGTTACTATCCACATTGCAGTAACATGCATATGTTCGTCATGTTGCGATGTTAGTTTATGTTCATGACATTGTGACGTCAGTTTATGTTCATGACATTGGGACGCTACTATGTTCAACAAATTGCAACGTTACTATGTTCAACAAATTGCAACGTTTTAATGTTCATCAGATTGCAACATTTCTGTGTTTTTCACCATGCGACATTACTATGTTTAATACATTGCAACATTACTATGTTTGTCATGTTCTCACGTCCAATTTTGTTTGTCACATTAGAACATTAGGGCATGTTTTCTAGATGATAGGGTTTGTGTTGAAATAGTTTTAACAAATTTTAACAAGTGGGTTATGCTCCTCACATTGCAATATCATAAAATGTTTGTCTCATTGCAATGTCAGTCTATGTTTGTTGCACTATCACATTGGGTTGTTGTTGTCCCTCAACCAAGTTTTGGGGAAACTTCGGTCAGCTTTGACCCACTTTTGGAATTTGACACATTGGTTGAGGAAGGAGTGTGCAGGTGGAGCTAAGATAATAGATCTCACCGATTTTGAGGGTTAAGTGGACCCATTAAAGGGTCCTATAGGGTTTTTGTAATGGGTTTATGGGATGTCAACCCATGGGGTTTTCCCATGATTAGGCCTTATTGTAAGGGTTTGTAAAATATAAATAAAGAAGTATGTATTGTAGAAGTAGCTAGCGAGAAAAGTGAATGTAGTTCTGTGTCGATAGAGTTTGCTTTGAGAAAAGGAATGTATGTGTGTTAAGGATTTGTGCTTGATAGAGGGTTGGCTCTGTGCCTTGACCTAGTTTTGGAAGGAGGATCTCGTGCTCAATGCACATATCTCATGTTTGGTGTGAAGCTCGACTCTGTGGCATAGTGCACAGGAGTGAATGAATGTAATATTCGAGCGAATAATAAAGAGGCGAAGCAGTTGGTGGACATAGCCCCACAATGGGGTGAACCACGTATATCTAGTGTCTTGTGGTTTGCTTTGTGCTATGTTATTTCTGTCATAAATTTGCTTAGTCATTTGATTATGTTGTGTAATAGATGAACATGTTGTTGCTTAAGTTCTTTACTTGTATTGAGGGTAAATGAATGCTATATCTAACCTATAATGCTAAGTGCTAAGTGCTCAAGATATATAATCATTCATTATTATTGCGTTGATCTATCATTAGTTATGTTCTGTGATGTTAAGAAACTAATGCATGTCATATTCTAAGCATTAAAAAAATACTATGCGAAGTGTTTTATCACATATCTGTGTCCTAGCCTGGTTACAGACACCTGTGCCCTATAACCCCCCTTGCTTCTACCTCAGGTGAGACTTTGCCTACTTTGCAGGTGTTGCCGAAAGGGCCAGTAGTCAGGTTTTTGTTGGTGCATTGTTAAGCGTTGAACCCTGGGTCTGCCCATGTGCTAAAAAATCATTTCATTGTCGGGACCTAAAACTGTGATTGTTGGGAACTGAAGTAAGGAAAAAGAGAAGCTTTGTGCGTAGATATATTGCTGAAGTGCACAATACTCTACTTGACTTGCGAAGCTTTGTGCCAAGAGAGTAATATGATCTAAATAAAGGAGGTAAGATCCTAAAAGAAGCAAGTTGTGTTCTTTGGCAAGAGAAAGATAAGTGAATTTTTTTGTTTTGAAAGTATGAATTAAAGTATGTTTAATAGATTTTGTCCTAGTCTGAAGGCTAATGAATAGTTGAAAGAAAGAGTTTATTTGAGTAGATTTAATAGAAATGAAGAAAGATATGTTATCCCTATGCATAGAATATTTTTTTGGACTAATAAGTGGATGCAGGAACCTAAAATGTTTTTTTTGCAGATTGCAGGTCCAACACTATAACCCTAGGGGAAGTGCGTAGTACAAAAAAGGTTGGGGAACATTTAAGAGAAAAAGAGGATTGACATTATGCTATAATTGTAGAATATCGAGACATATTGCTAAGGAATGTCCTGAGGTAGGCCCTATTTGTCTCTATTGTAAGGTTAATGGTCATGAGGTTGAGTATTGTCCAAAGATTATTGCTAAAGTTTAAGGGGTGAACATAAGAAAAGAAAACTATGAAGAAAGTAAAGAGACTACAGGCATGTTAGAAAATCATAAAGAGAAAAGGTAAGAGGAAGTTCGTACTACATTATTACAGTTGAAAGAAACGATGGATGTTCATAAATATGTCAGTTTACCAGAAATCCTGAAAGAAAAACATTGCATAAGTGCAAAAATAGAAGACTTCGACATATACTGTGTTTGGATGAAGAAATACAAGTGAATATTATGACAGAAGAAACTTGGGAAATTTTGGGAATGCGTATTGTGGTACCTTCATTGGGAAGGATAGGATTGTTTAAGGGAAAAATGATAACCTTATGTGGAAGAGTTGGTAATGTACCTGTTATTGTTCATGGAACGTCGACTGAAGAAGAATTTGAAGTCATTAGCTTTGTTGGGGAAAACGCCCCATTTGCACAATCATTAGGTATGACTTGGATTGAGAAGGATCGGATCAGAAGGAAAGCAGAGGAAGAAGCTACAGAAAAGAAAAAGCAAGAATTAAGGGATTTCATAGATAAGAAAATAGACCGACTAATAGAAGAACAAGAGGATAAGTCGAAGAAATAGAACAAAGTAACAATGCAGGAGGGATACAGGGCAAGAGAATTCGTTGTCAAGGTTGAAAAAAGGAAAGAAGGCTTGAAGAACCTATCTATGAAAGAAATAAGTATGTCCACTCAAGAAGTGTTAAGAAAAGAGATATTAACTTCATACCCTTTGAGGGCACTTCAACAATGCAAAGCCACCAGGCTAGGAGAAGATAAGAATAGAAATAGAAAGAGGATTCTAGAAATAGTTAGAGAGACTCAGATAATAGGAAAGATGGAAAGGAAACTCAATAAAAATAAAGATAAGTTGTAAAAGCTACAAGAATATACAAAACCCACATGGAAGACCTCGCAGACTGGAACCATGTAGGAGGAAGGTTCACAGGATTTGAACCTCGCTCGAACAACATGTCCTCGTAGGATTGTAATTCGGCCTGGTGAAGTTATATGATCATTTGAGGTGCCCCAGCCATTAGAATGACGCTCAAGAATGATTAGAAAATGAATTTATGGGCTTATGGGCCGCTTTTGGATGTTGAGACCATGCCATAACAGACATATTTACATTGATAGAAACATTTCCTGGCCATTGGAAGATCTGTCACGATGCCCTGCTTATTTAAGTCATCGGTCATTGGGTTGGGACCACTTTTTTCTACTCGTGATTGACTGAGATAAGAAGATAATTGTCCAAGTTTTGAGATTTGTTATCTAGAACTAGACCCCGCATGTCCGTTTGTCTACCCCATCATCTGTTTATCTACCCTGTCTGTCTTTTAAATGCTAGAATGTCGGGAGAACCTAGTGAATTGGAGAATTCTGTCGAGGAAGTCCTTAAGAAGATAATGGCCAACAGACCGATATACAAAGGTATCTAGGCATCATCAACTAGGGGACTGTAGGCTTCTCCTTCGACTGGACATCGTTCTAGCCATGTCAACCCTGTAACTGAACAATGAAGTAAGCATTACGGTGATCTGACTAATGCGAAGAAGATCTCATTGATTCTACCTGAATACATTCCACCTTTGATTGGCGTTGTTAACCGCGACATAATCCCTCGCGACTTTGAGTACTTTGTTTTTACTACGTACATTCCGAAAGAAATTCACATAGTCAGGAGTCACTTAGGACATATCCCGCTATTGAAGAACAACAAATTCAACTTAGGATGCTAGAAGAACTATGCCATGTTGGCTCCTCACCGTTATCTCACAAAGCAAATCAGGAAGAACCTCGCCTCATCTCACAACCATGGATTAAAGGGTTGGTACAGTCCCCCGTGTTGAATGTGACGGAGATCCCACATTTTGGCCACCACAAGGAGGTTAACGCTTGTGTTAAACTCCTACTATCGTGCTATCATGGCATATACTTATGTCTTGATAGGAGGATTACCGTGGATCCGATGTTGATCCACCAAATGATAGGCTCAAGCATGAAGGGTCTCGACCCTGGATAGTTTTATCCAGGGAAGGTCTCAAATCGATCTCTAGCACAACACATCAAGGAATCTTACGGAGAGGTAGAGAAAGGAAAGCGAGGTTACAAGGTAGCGTCTATACAGGATGGTGCAGTGTGCCTCTCTTGCCAACTCCTAGCTAGAAAGATAGTAAGTAAGAACCTCTCCACACAGGTCACCGGGTACGTGGTGGACCTCACAGGAAAGTGTGTGGAGGGCATGCAAATGAACTAGGCAAAATACCTCGTCAACGAGCTAGAGAATGATTGTCATGAAGCCTAGGACTTGGGATATGAATTCCATTACCATTGGGTGATAATTTTGATCTCATTTGTCGCTTGGAAAATTTTTGAAGGAACCACCTTCCCAAAGATTGAACCTACAGAGTCGTTGGCCTCTTGGTTTCCAACCCTATGGTATACCAATGACATGATGAAACAGTGGAAGTCCATTGCAGTGTTTCATGCATACTATCAACAACTGAAGGTCACCATCGAATCGTTCCTATGTATAACACTGTGCACCCTACATCAGTACCGACCCATAAAGAATTTTCCCGTTGATGTTCATTTGATTTACATCACCATGCATAGAGATGATCATCAGGAAGAATTGCATTCATACTACAAGATGAAAGATGAAGATATGGAGAAGATTACAAAGGAATGGCTCGAGGAGTTTCTTGTACCTGTCATTGATGAAAAATTATTCGACACTGACACCATAGGAAGCCCCATAGTTACACGAGTTGAGCATGTCAGACAATCTAGTGGGACGAATAAGAATAAAAGGTAGGAGGAATTCTAGGATATAGAGAGCGATGAGGAGGACAACACTTCTAAAGATAATGGGTCTGGATCGCCAGGAGGAGGAGAAGACGAAGCAGAAGGACATGGAAGAGGGGATGAAGGAGAAGAAGAAAATGGAGGAGGCAAAGTAACCACCCCTCCACTTGAGGATCCCCTTGTTGGGACAGTGACACCGCAGAAGAGAAAGGTTTCTCCGTAGAAACCTTCACCAAGGAAGAATATGCGTGCTAATAAGCCTCAATTGGGAGCCACCCTCACGAATGATGACATTAGTCTGGTCCGCAAAGCTATGGAGGATGCCTCTAAAGACATATTGTAGAGGTATGGAGAGAAGAAAAAGGAGTTATACCTAATAATTGAGAAGGAATTGAAGGAAGTACATAAAGCTTCTCGTTTGGTCCACGTAGTACCTACTGCGCCATCTGCACCTTGCTCGTCACAGACCGTAGAATTTGGGGATAAACCAGACCAATTGAAAATAATTATGGATGCAAGAGAAGCTCGGTTCCAGAGAGCTCAAGAGGAAAAGGAAAAGGTTACAAAACCCTTGAAAAAGGAGAAAGATGAAGTCTTAGTACAATTACGAGCAGCGCAGGACAGTGTATTTTCCCATGAAAGTGACAAAGTAGAGCTTTAGGAGAATTTTCAGGAGGAAAATGCCCAGACATAGAGGGAAAAGGAGAATTTGCTCACAGAGAGGCCCATGGTCAAAGAAGTGGTAAGTAAATCATGTCGCTCTGCGCCATTCTTGGCACAAGAAGAGAAATATCCGATCAAATCTCAAATAGTGAATCTCGTTGAGACCCTCCAATAGCTTCAGGTAAGGATAACAAAATTGGATACCCAAACAATATCAAGCACCCTGCAGGAGGTGCATGACTAGAGGGAGGAGACCTCTAAGAACATAGTTGCAAGCATAAGATCCCTCACCCCAGAATGTAAACAGTTAAGTGATAAGAGCACCTAGACATATGAACACCTTGACGAGGATCCATAGCTAAGGAAGCTAGAAGCACGATTATAGGAGGCGCAACAACAAGAATTCTCATTGCAGGCGGAGATGAAGCTGCTCACCGCAGTGGAAAGAATGAATATATCCTAGGAGTAGCGCATTGTACATCAACAAATCACTTCCCTCCAGGGTAAGGTAATGGAAGTCACGCAGAAGATAAAACCTTTGCAAGACGAAGTTTGCAAGGTGTTCAAAGAGATTGATGGAATGGGATCACAACTAGATCAAGCGGTTGAAATAGTAGAACAATGCTTGGAAGGGCCTGTTAGAGAGCAGGCGATCTAGGAGCTCATTGACAAGGAGGCTCAGGCGAAGCAGCAAGTAGAGGAAGCTCGAGTTAATCTCGAGGCTTTCGAGGCAACATCGTCTAGACCTGAGTGACTCAAGGTGAGTCATAGGTGAGTGTTGGGGGCCTGTTGGCCCTCGACCACGTTTTGGGGAAAATTTGGTCAGCTTTGACACACTTTTGGACTTTGACATGTTGGTTGAGGAAGGAGTGTCCAAGCAAAGATGAGATTGCGGATCTCACCGATTTTGAGGGTTAAGTGGACCCAGTAAAGGGTCCTCTAGGTTTTTTTTAACAATTTTATGGGATTTCATCCCATGGGGTTTTCCCATGATTAGGCCTTATTGTAAGGGTTTGTAAATTATAAATAAAGAAATATGTATTGTAAAAGTATCTAACGAGCGAAAAGAATGTATTTCTATGGGGACAGAGTTTTCTTTCTGGAAAGGAATGTACGTGTTTTAAGGCTTTGTGCTCGATAGAGGGTTGGTCTATGCCTTGACTTAGTTTTGGAAGGAGGATATGGTGCTCAGTGAGTATATATCTTGTCTAGTCTGAAGCTTGACTCAGTGGCTTAGTGCATAGGAGTGAATGAATGTAAGATTCGAGTGAATAATAAAGAGCTGAAGCGGTTGGTGGACGTAGCCCCACACTGGGGTGAACCACATATATCTGGTGTCTTATGATTTTCTTTGTGTTATGTTATTTCTGTGATAAATATGCTTAGTGCTTTGATTATGTTGTGTAATAGACAAATATGTTGTTACTTAAGTTCTTTACTTGTATTTAGGGTAAATGAATTCTAGATCTAACCTATAATTCTAAGTGCTAAGTTCTTAGGGTATATAATCATTCATTATTACTGCACCGATATATCTTTGGTTATAGTCTGCAATGTTAAGAAACTAATGTATGTCACCTTCTAAGTGTTCACATAATACTCTGCGAAGTGTTTTATCACAGATATGTGTCACAGCCTGGTTACAAACACCTGCGTCATGTAACCCCCTTTCTTATACCTTGGGTGAGACTTCTCCTAATTCACAGTTGTTCCTAAAGGGTCGGTAGTCGAGGTTTTGTTGTTGCATTATTAAGCGTTGAACCCTGGGTCTGCCCCTGTGACAACGGTTTTGCACATCACAATGTGACAACAAGTTGTGTTCTTCACATTGCAACATTTCCAAATGTCTTTCACAATGCAACGTCAAGATATGTGTGTAACATTGCAACGTGAATATATGTTCTTCACACTATGACAATAGGGAAATATTCGTCATGTTGTCACATTCGTTTATGTTTGTCACATTACGACGATAGGGCTATGTCTGTCATTTTGTTGAACGTAGTAATAACATTGCAGTTTTGTTGAACATTATAATGTTGCAATGTCATGAACATAAATTGACATCACAATGTCATGAAGCTAAACTAACGTCTCAATGTCATGAACCTAAACTGACGTCACAATGTGATGGACATAGGCATGTTGTTACAATGTGGATAGCAACGTTGCGTTTTGATAAACATCAATTTATTTTTCAATGTGTTTCACATCACCTTGTCATCGAAACGTGACAAAAATTACTTCACAGTGCAATGGGATGCACATATCCCCACATCGTATTGTGAAAAACATTTCCAAATGCCACAATGTGTCAAACATAGTAACCTTGTCATCGGATGAACATGCCCTATTGTTCCAATCTGATGAAAAAAATTGGATCTTACAAAGTGACAAACATAGTAATGTTGCAGTGTGTCAGACATAATAATGTCACACGATGATGAACATAGTAGCGTTGCAACCCGATGAACATAAAATCATTGAAATTTCATGAACATACTAATGTTGCAAAGTAATGTACATAAAATAACGTCGCAATGTGGTGAACATAGGCATGTTGTCGCAATGTGTATAGTAACGTCGCATTATGACAAACATAAACAAACATTTCAATCTATTGAACGTCACCTTGTCATCGTAATGTAACGAACATATACATATGTCAAAATGGGGATAACCATAGTAATGCCACAATGTCAGTTTTTGTTCATGACATTATGACACCAGTTAAATACATTCATGACATAAGACATTACCATGTTCAACAAATTGCAATGTTTTTATGTTCATCAGATTGCAACGTTACTATGTTTGTCACTCTGTGACAAACATGTTCTTTAGATGATGGGGTTGGTGTTGGAATAGGTTTAAAAATTTTAGACAGTGGTTATGTTCCTCACATTGCAATATTAGGAAATGTTTGTCTCGTGGCAATGTTGGTCTATGTTTGTTGCATTGCAACAATGGGTTGTGTTCATAGCATTGTGACGTTTCTAAATGTTTTTCACAATACGATGTCATGATATGTGCGCCACATTGCAACATGAGGATATGTTCATCACATTGTGATGACAATGCATTTTTTGTGAGATTGTGACATTAGTTTATGTTTGTCACATTGCGAAGACAAGGCTATGTTCATTAATTTGCGATGACATGGCTATGTTTTTCATAGAGTGATCAAAGTATATGTTTGTCACATTTTGATCAACGTATATGTTTTTCACATTACACGACATTTGTATATGTTCGTCACATTGCGACGGCAAGGTGATGTGCAACATATTACAATGTTTGTTTATGTTTTTCCCAATGTGACGTTGTTATCGAGATTGCAACGACATGCCTATGTTCAGAACATTGCGATGTCAATTTATGTTCACCATTTTGTAACATTAGTATGTTCAATAAATTGCAATGTTTTTATGTTCATCATAGTGCAACGTTACTATGTTTGTCATTGTGCGACATTACTATGTTCGACACAGTGAAAAATTACTATGTGTGTCACGTTGTAACGTCTAATCTTTTTCATCTGATTGGAACATCGAGGTATGTTCATTGGATGACAAGGATATGTTTGAAAAATTATGAAAATGAAGTTTTTCCAAAGTCTAAAAAAAAAATCTATCTATGTGGTTCCTTTCTAAAATGATAGGAACTTTGAACTCATGCAATATATTACTTAGAAGGAAACTTAGAATCATACTTGTTCTATGGAAATTGATAACATATGATCTTAAATTGTAAAATGTATTCCTTCAAAATAAGCATATAAAAAATTAGAGTATGTATGTATGCATTCCTCTTTTTGGTGTTGCAAATTGGGATTGTCCTTAAAACAGAAAGGAAGAGGTTAAAATAAATTATGATTTATAGTAGAAAAATATTTAACCGAAATCCATTTATAACTAACTCTATTAATATTGTATTATATAGTATACATTAATAAATTTTTAATAAATACATAACGAAAATATTAATACATTAGTAATACACTAATTGATAAAATATTGAATGGTTAATAATATATTGTTATTAGACATTTGGTTTATATTCAATATAAAGTATCTGTATTTTATATGTTGGTGTTTAAATTATTATTTTAAACAATTTACTTTCAAGTACGCTAACAAAATAATCATTTATAAAAGATGTCAAAAGAATAAAATACATAATTATAATAATAAAATAAATAAAAATGATACATAAATTTATAATTTTATTTTTTTAAAATATATTGATGAAAATGAATTAAATGTGTTTGTTGTATAAATAAATTTTATAAAAAGATATTAAATATAAAAATTATATTAAAAAATTCACAATTAAATTGGCTACTAGTGATCAATTATTATTTTTTAATTTTTATTTTATATATCAACTTAAATATGGTCAAGTAGATCTTTTATCCTAAAATTGAAAAACTTAAATAATGAAAATGTTTTAAATAATTTATAAAAATAATTGCAACCGTAAATTCAAAAACGAAGTTATAAATTAATTTTTTATTTTTATTTTATATATTAACTCAGACATACTTAATTAAGTTTTTCCTCATAAAATTTAGATAATGTTATAAATAATTTATGAGTATGTAAAATATAGCTCTAGAAAACTTTAAAATTATATCTATATATTTGTATTAATAAAAAGTGTATTTTATAGTAATATAACATTAACTATATATCAATTCTATATAATATATTATATAAAATCAAATCTATAATAATAACAAAATTTATATATTTTAAATAACAATAAATTACAAATATTTATAAATAAACATAATAATCATAATATATGAAATTAAAATTTTAGTTATACAAATAAATTTTAAATATTATCAATAAATAAAAATAACTAATTTTTTTAATTTTAAAAAATTTATATATTAATATTAAACATTTTAATAATTATTTTAATCAATATTAAATATATGCTAAATCAAAATCATTTTTTTAATTTTGAAAAAATTATAAATTAATATTAAACATTTTAATAATTATTTTAATCAATATTAAATATATATTAAATCAAAATCATTGAAAGCGTTAAGTTTCATTAAAAAAAATCACTATCATTATAATTACAATTATCCATGAATATGGAGAACTTATTATTATGAATTGTTTATAAACAACCATTTCACTCCAATTAAAACATAATGTAATGTCAAAATTTTATAAATGAACATATTATTAAATTACAAAACTTCATGTAGTATAATGACATTTTATAAGAAAACATATTATTGAAATTTGCATTCAATATGACATTTAATAAGAAAAAATATTATTGAAACTTGCATTCAATGTGTTTGTATGTTAAATAACAAATTTCACAAGGTACCAACTCAGTACAGAGTTTAAAGCGTCCACGCCCAGTCTTTTTCTTCTTCAATGATGGAGGGAATTTAGTTATGAAGGTGTGGGTAAATGTTTACATTCTGTTTTTTCTTTCATTTTTACGTGTGTTTTTTTTCATGGGTTAAGTAAAAAGAACAGTAACCGAACGTGTGCAATCATTTCATTACTTATTGTTTAAAATTATTAATTAAAAATTTTAAAAAATAAAAATTTCAAACTTTTTTTTTACGGACTAAAGAAACTAGAGTAGCAGGGTTGCTCCAACTAACTTATCATTAATCATGTTATAAAATTATTGGTTTGATTTCCTCCGACTGTTACTTGATAGCAAGGGTCCCCACTCGGGAACTACAAACTCCTCTGGTTGGTTGGAGATTTCTTGACATTGTCCCGGAGATCAATTCTACTGCCTTCAATACAAAATTCTCACAATCTGATTCAACTTAAAATAAAAAATTTAATTACTAAATAAAAATTTCAAGTACAATTTGTGATTACAATATATCACTGTATACATACGGATACACTAACCCTATATACATAAGGATACCCTAATCCTATATATTATATATTGATATCCTAACACTAATTAATTTAATTTGGGTTTTGCACGTACATATGTAAGAATTGCGTCTGGGCGTTTGAAATAGCACAAAGTCAGGCCAGAGAGGCACACATACTGTGCAATTATTTTTTTTAAGAAACGAGGAATTTTAATTTTTAAATTTGTGCACAAGTGCACAGAGAAAGCCTGAAAATCTTAGTTTTGATTTGGAAAAATAGAAAAGGAATAACAAAAGGGATGTCCGATGGACCAAACTTGGCATTCCCTTCAAGACTTCTACTTTAAAATTAATATCAACTATTTGTGTGGAAACTTCATGATTATGGATGATACCTCCATTCTTGTGACTTCAAAAACATTTTTAAACAAACACAGTTTATCAAAAACGTTTTTAAACTGACACACTTTATTAGATTCAAGAAATCTTAGTAAAAAAATTTTAAGCAAAAATTAAATTAATTTCAAATTAACCTTACACATCTATCGATCTTTTGTCTGGAATAGGTGAATTCCTGAAAAGACTAGGAACAATATTGGTGTACTAACAGTGGGAATCCATACCGATAAGTCCCACTGAAGGAGTTTGCAGAATCATTTAAATGTTATGACAACGGAGCCGATCTGATTTCAGAATTGTCAATTCCTTGCGATAAAACAAAAAGTCATCGTGCGCTCTCTAATGAAAAATAAGGTTTAAGCAAAACAAGACTTTTCAAAGCATGTTTTGATAGAAAAATTTTACTTATGACGAGAAATTCCTTCAACCATATCTTAAAATTATTACACGTGAAAAAATAATCCCACGTGATTACAATCATTTTTGCCATTGAAATCGAATACATTACTATTATTTCATTTGCATCATTCTTTCCATTGAATTCGAATACATTACCATTATTTCATCTGCATCTCTTTATCGAGGGATTTTTCTCAAGACTACTACGAATCCAATATTTTTTTTACATCAGATAACTTTCGTCGCTATGACTGTTTATTTTTGTACAAACACGCATCACAGAAATATGGAGGACGAATCACTTTATTTTGGAGCTCTATTCCTCGGTCTTGTCTTAAATATGTTCAAAGGAATTTCAAATATGTTCAAACGAATTCCTTGCAATGTCATGAACCTAAACTGATGTCGCAATGTGATAGACATAGACATGTTGTTACAATGTGGATAGTAACGTCGCATTGTGAAAAACATCAATACGTTTTGCAATGTGTTGCACATCACCTTGTCGTCTAAATGTGACAAAAATTTCCTCAGAGTGCAATGGAAGCAAATATCCCAACATCGCAATGTGAAAAACATTTCCAAACATCGCAATATGTCAAATATAGTAACCTTGTAATCGGATGAACATGCCTTAATGTTCCAATGTGATGAAAAATATTGGATGTTACAACATGACAAACATAGTAATGGTGCAGTGTGTCAAACATAATAATGTCACACAGTGACAAACATAGTAGTGTTGCAACCCGATGAACATAAAATCATTGCAGTTTCATGAACATACTAATGTTGCAAAGTAATGAACGTAAAATGACATTGGAACGTGGTGAACATAGGCCTGTCGTCGCAATGTGTATAGTAACGTCACATTATGACAAAGATAAACATACATTGCAATCTATTGAACATCACCTTGTTGTCGTAATGTTATGAACATATACAGATGTCGAAATGTGGATAACCATAGTAACGACACAATGTCAGTTTTTGTTCAAGAAATTGTAACACCAATTAAATACATTCATGACATTTCAACATTACTATGTTCAACAAATTGCAATGTTTTTATGTTCATCAAATTGCAACATTACTATGTTTGTCACTCTGTGAAAACCATGTCCTTCAGATGATGGGGTTAGTGTTGGAATAGGTTTGACAAAGTCGGACAATGGTTATGTTCCTCACATTGTAATATTGGAAAATGTTTGTCTCATTGCAATGTTGGTCTATGTTTGTCGCATTGCAACAATGGGTTTTGTTCATCGCGTTGTGATGTTTTGAAATGTTTTTCACAATGCGATGTCATGATATGTGCGTCACATTGAAACATGAGGATATGTTCATCACATTGTTATGACATGGAATTTTTCGCCGAATTGTGATGTTCGTTTATGTTTGTCACATTGCGATGACAAGGATATGTTTTTCACATTTTGATCAAGGTACATGTTTTTTACATTATGATCAAGGTATATGTTTGTCACATTACACAACATTTGTATATGTTCGTCACATTGTGACCACAAGGTGATGTGCAACACATTGCAACGTCTCTTGATGTTTGTCACAATGTTACGTTTCTATCCACATTGCGATGACATGCCTGTGTTCACCACATTCCGACGTCGGTTTATGTTCACCATTTTGTAACATTAGTATGTTCAATAAATTGCAATGTTTTTATGTTCATCATATTGGAGCGTTACTATGTTTGCCACTATGTGACATTACTATGTTTCACACAATGCAACATTACTATGTTTGTCACGTTGTAACGTTTAATCTTTTTTATTGGATTGGAACATCGAGGTATGTTCATCGGATGACAAGGCTGTGTTCAACAGATTATGAAAAGGAAGTTTTTTCATAGTTTAAAAAAAAAATCTATCTAAGTTGTTCCTTTCTGAAAATGATAGGAACTTTGAACTCATGCAATATATTACATAGAAGGAAACATAGAATCATACGTGTTCTATGGAAATTTATAACATATGATCTTAAACTATAAAATCTATCCCTTCAAAATAAGCATATAAAAAATTATAGTATGCATGTATGCATTCCTCTTTCGTGTTGCAAAGTGGGATTTTTTAGAAGAGGTTAAAATAAATTATGATTTATAGTAGAAAAATATTTAACATAAATCCATTTATAACTAACTCTATTAATACTGTATTATATAGTATACCTTAATACATTTTTAATAAATACATAACTAAAGTATTAATACATTAATAGATTAGTAATACACTAATTAATAAAATATTGATAGGTTTATAATATATTGTTATTAGACATCTGGTTTATATCAATGCAAAGTATCTTATTTTATATGTTGGTTTTTAAATTACTATTTAAAAAAATTCATTTTCAAGTAAGAAAACAAAATACTAAAAGACGTCAAAACAATAAAATACTTAATAAAAAAATTTAAATACTTAATTATAATAATAAAATAAATAAAAATAATACATAAATTTATAATGATAAAAAAATTTAAATATATATATATATTTTTAAGTAAAAAGAGGCAGTACCTGTTATATTGCTATGATCAAAATACAATAGTCAAGACAGTGAGTGATGCCAGCTGTCCCGCCTAAGCAGGAAACCGGGACAGCTGGGCATCCATATCCAGGTGTCACACCATATGCATAGGTGGCAAAATTTACAGAGTTAACAGTGCTATGTCCCGCTCGAAGGAAACCGGGACAGATAATCACAGCCTGGAGGCTGGTTATTCTAACTAGAACTATGACATCATAATAGCTAGCTAACACAAGGGAGGTAGTATAACCATAGCACAAAAACATGATGGAACCTGTGAGCCGTGCATCTTGTCCTATACCTCGGAGTGCCTCCATCGCGCAGGGAACGTGTAGGTGTGTGCACAGGTCGGGCATTGCTTTTTGGACGTTGCTCGAGAGTGTGCCGCGAAAAACATGTCAAGCCGCTGCTCTATTTGTGCCAGGTGGAAGATTTGATCATCCATTTTGCTTCTGATATCGAAAACGAGGTTGAGGTAATCCCAATTTGCAGCAAGTGGCTGCTCCTGGCTGTAGCTGGTCGTGTTATCCTTGTGGGTGTCCTCGTCCTCCTCCTTTGGCTGATGTCGTTGGCGCTCTTGCCCTGTATCCTTCGTCGCCTCGGTGGTCTTGGTGGGGATCTCCTCAACCACGTAGCAGGGGGTATAAGGCCTCTCATCGGCGACTGTGGGGGGGTCAGGCCCCTCACTTGCAGGTTGAAGGAGGCCACAGGAGCCAGAGCTTGCACTTGGGTTCCCATTCTCCAGAATTATGAAGAGACTGGGCCCGGGAGGGCTTGGCGGGCCGCTTGCTGGTATAACTTCTTCTACGACCACCCTTGGAGGAGCTCTCAGTTTGAGCTTTCGTCGTCGGGCGGCAATTGCCATGGCTCTTTCAATTTTTTGCTTTCGTTTGCGCCTGGACTCTGCAGCATACCAGGTCGCCCCGCGTCGTGGTCTCCCTCGGATTCGAGGCATGACTGGTCCCTTGCGAAGAGTCTTGATGCTATCTGTATCTGTCAAGTTGCTGCGAAGGGGAGGCGGAGTTGATAAGTGCAGCCTCTGCACCCAAGAAGCCAAAGTGAGGCCTCCGCAGCACTGGTTCGTCTGTGAAAAGTAGGCTCCCCGGAGCGAAATGCTGCTTGCAGTCGCGACCCAAACCACGAACTCCACTATCAACACAATTATTATATCCATGGCATTAAACCTCACCATTATTTCCTGCTGGATAGTGCTATAGGGTGAGGTACCTTGCACTCGCGCGAGGGTACTACTCAAGGGATATCTCCTGTGCGTATACATGCGGATTAATGGCTAGAGTGATACGAGCCTAGGGAAGCATTTACGCAGCGTCCCCTCTCATTCCCACCTGGCACAATCGCGTCGCCTGTCACCCCATCCGGGGAGTGAAGATCTCTTCTGGCTAAAGCTTGACATCGTATGAGGATCTCTGGGGCTGGTGAGCCCTGGCCTTCCCAGCTTAAGCGTTCTTCACCTTTTTCCACTGTTTCGTTTGCGAGTCGATCAGCCACTTTGTTCGCTTCCCTTTTTACGTGGGAGGTGGTGATGGTAAGATGCGGCTGAAGATGATGGCTGAAATCGACGAGTAAGCTATGTAGTCGCCAGCTCGGGGAAATCTTCTCAGGGTCGCAGCCATGGATTATTCTGGTGGCTAGTCTTATGATGATTTGTGAGTCGCCTTCCAGGAGTATCCGTTGATAACCTTTGTTGGTGGCTTCTTGGAGTCCTCGCAGGAGTCCTGTGAGCTCTGCTACATTGTTGGT
>ML781211.1:618562-656386 GCA_009831015.1 Picea engelmannii | reverse complement strand
CTTCCGACGCAAACACAACCATGCCTACAAGCTAAGGGACAACACCCCCATCCCGACATCACGGCCTAGACGAACAAATACTAGAACCTCAAGGTGCGTGAACCTAACGCCTGAAGGTGTTCGGTCCTTGTGCCAAGAGAAACTTGCATACTCGTCAGCACTCACATGAAAGAACCTACTCTAGTCAAGATCTTGTTCACCGCTATCCCCCAGAGCACGCCATGATCCCCTCATCAGGAATCATGTCGTTTCTCGGGTGATAGATGTGTCACTAACCTTGGCACAAAACAAAAGGGACCAAGACTCAAGAAAACTTCAATGCGCTAGGAACGAAATATTGACTAGGAGACTATACCTACGGATCCAGATGAATATCGGTGGCCACCCACCTTTTCCAAATAGCTCAAAATGGCTTTCTGGCAATTTTGGTAATTTACTATTTTTAGCAGGTTTTAACTTCCGGGGTCATTTTGAGGGCCTAAATGAAGGTTTTTTGAGACCAAGGTTCTCAATCATAGTCAAAGGCATGACTGAGCCCCCAAAATGAATCTCCTTGATTATACCTTTCCAACGAGCTATCACACACCTAAAACAGAGATCGCATGCAAAAGTTACGAGCTCGGGAAGTTGATGTACTAACTTACCCAAACGGGGCCCACATGACTTTTGGCGCTTCATCTCCTAGGGTTAGGTTTTTGGATGTATAGGACTTTTGGCATTCCCGTCTATTGTAAAAAGGCCTTCTGAGTCTCATTGTAATCATCTTCTTGCGAATGTGAGTAGCCGTGACATCTCTTCTCAGAGATAAGCTGCCACCATTCTAGTGAGTCTTTCACTCTGTATTTTTACAGTCTCTGTACATTTCTTTCATTAATAGAAATCATGTATTACTGTATATCTATGTTTATGGTTTCATCTCTGATACATTTATGTTATATTATTGAATATCTGCGATATCTCTGTGCATTTCTTTATTATATCTCCGATCTCATTTCGTGCTGAAAATAATCCGGATCACCTACCCCACACAAAGGTTGATGAGACATAAGAGGACGAAGACAAGGGGTGACACCAGCCCACGCGACATCGTCCTCACCCCCACTAATCACCCAGTCTAACCGGTCTATGATTACATTCAATTTTAACAAGGGTTCCATTCTAACGTGGCACGTCATGTTACAATTAGACAGTAATGTGTCCACTAAATAAACGTTAATACAATTAATTTGTAAATCTAAGTGGTCAATACTAAAACCATAATTATAAATGCCATCTATCCTTAATTAAATATCAATCCAACAAGTCTAAAATTTGCAATCCATTCCTTACTTACCAATCAAATTTTAATCTTTAACACAACCTAATCAGTCAAGTCTATGTTAATCCAAATTCTCCACCCAACTAGACATTAGCTTAAATAACAACATTTACAATATTAAAGTAGAATTCTATCATTATAACACTTATGAACAATTAAATCTCAGCATGTAGTCTAGTTATATTGACTGAACTAACAATACTATCTATCTAATAATATTCGAAGGAAACTACCAACTATTAGCAGGGCTGGAGCAATTTATCGAGGAAATTAACATAGCGATTACTTAACAATTAATATAGAAATAACAAGGAAATTACATGACCATTAACACGATAATTAAAAGTGCACTAGCAAGGTAGTTTACATGACTATTGTCATAACAAGTAATACAACAATAGCAAATCATTTAAGGTGTTAGTTAACATTTAACTTGCTGTGTCATTTAATCCAAAGAATGAATCTGCTGGCCATTTACATTGTTGTAGCAATTGTTCTAGCAATTAATAAGACCATTACATAACAATGAATCTAGCAATAACAAGGCATTTAACTCATTGTTATCCATTTTATTTGCTGGCAAAAATCAAGGAAATTAATGCGACCATTACATAGCAATGAATCTGGAAATAGTAAGGCATTTAACTAACTGTTATCCATTTAATTCGCTATCGCAAAATTAGCAAAAACACAGTGCCCACATGGTGGCCAATTGTGCCCAGTCGACAACAACTCAACAATTAAAGGAAAACGTATCTAATCAACATCAACACAGTCCATCACTGAAGGGAAAACACAGTCACAGTTTGAAGGCAAAATCGTGGTCATTACTACAAGTCAGTTATGAATTAAATAGCAAAAAAAAGAGGGTGGGCGAATTTAGCATGCACACAGTCAATTTTTATTTTCCAAAACCATGGTCATTTTGGCAAGTTAATTTAATATTTAAAAGGCTAAATTCGTGGGTGATTTATACAGTAACTCAGTCCATCGTTTGAAAGCAAAAACATGGGCATTTAAAACAACAATCTTAGTCTCATTTGAAAGAAACAATGTGTGCATTTAAAACAACAAACTCGGTCTCATTTGAAAGAAAAAATGTGGGCATTTAAAACAACAAACTCAGTCTCATTTGAAAGAAAAAAAATGGACATTTAAGATAGTAAACTCAGTCTCATCTGAAAGAAAAAACATGGGAAATTAAAATAGCAATCTTGGTCTCATTTGAAGGCAAAACATGGGCATTTAAAATAGCAAACTCAGTCTCATTTGAAAGCAAAAACGTGGGCATTTAAGACAAAAAAGTCAATCTCATCTGAAAGAAAAAACGTGGGCAATTAAAACAACAATCTCGGTCTCATTTGAAGGAAAAACCTGGGCATTTAAAACAACAAACTTAGTCTCATTTGAAAGAAAAAACGTGGACAATTTTAAACAACAATCTCTATCTCATTCGAAAGAAAAACGTGGGCATTTAAAACGGAAATCTCTGGCAACATTTGAAAGAAAAAACGTTTTTCTATTTCCAGGATACCAATACCAAATGCATACATGAATCATTTTGTTTTTCCATTGCCTGAATACTAATACAAAATGCAAACATGAATCAATTCACTTTTCCATTGCTAGAATACAAATACAAAATGCAGACATGAGTCAATTCGTTTTTCCATTGCCAGAATACCAATACAAAATCCAGACATGAATCAATTTGTTTTTCCATTGCCAGAATACCATCACAAATTGCAGACAACAGTAAGAGAACCAAAAGGATCCAATCATCCAAGGACAACAAAGGAGGCAGACGGATGATAGGTTCGTCCTTTGCTCATCATCCTCGCACAGAAAGGTAGGTCATTGATATCCATAGGTCTATTAATGCTGAAGCAACGACCATAGATTAGTCTCCTGCATGACTTCCTAGGCGAGGACTAATGAGCTAGAGATGATAGGAAAAAACACCACAATGGTCACAAGAAAACACCACAAGGAGGTCAAGACATGTGGGGAAACAAAGGCCATGGTAGTCAACCAATCTTCGAGCTAGGCTATGAAATAAATTCATTCATCAATCTAGAAAATTAGTTTACTTACTCCATTAAACATGCAAATCCAAGAATAAATCCTACAACAATCTACCATACAAAAATGAATAGCGCGTATCGTTGCCTGATCGCCCGCTCTGAGTGACGTCTCATGCGCTCCGTACAACTTTCACTTGCCGACCGACGAGACTTCATTGGTACTTCCCAACCAATGCTAGGGGTACTGTTCTTCCCCCTTAGCCCCCATAGCTGCAAAGGGGCCACAAAAACTATCCATAGATTCAACTAGCTCCCATCTCGCCTCACAAGGCTGAGCTACCACTCCTCACTGAGTTGGGTATCCCAACTTCCACAAGCTAAGTCAGTCAAGTAGAGATTTCTGTAGCATAACGTTACACAAATAGAAGAGATATTTCATCCTTCTCCACCCTTCATTATATAGAGTTTCGAAGTCCCTTACTTTCCTAACATCTCATTTAATTACGTTTTTAAAAATTAAATCCTAAAAATTCCTCCACGTACAAGTGTCACCCATCACCTTCATTCATCCACAAATTAATTTCTTTAATTACTTAATTTCCCTTATTTCCCTCACCCACCTAGAGTTACTCCTAGAATCGCTCCTAGGTGTCTCCAAATTCTCTTACAGGTTTTAATGACTTTCCCCATTATCAATTTTCTAGTTCAGTTTTAAATTAGAAAGTTCTTAATGGTAGATACCTTACTAAGTTTGACTTTGTGTTTTTTCCCTTGGGTTTCCCTTTTCTTCTTATGTATCCCTCTTTTCCTAGTTTCCTAAATATTTTAGATTTCCCTCTTTCCCCTTTTCATTTAGGACTCAAATTGGCAGGTGTAGAAATTAACCCCCTTTTTCTTTTTTCCCTTTTTAGTTAATAATTTTAAATTATCATAAATAATAAAACAATTACTTCATTTTTTATTAAATTTTACCCTAACAGATTTTTATGAATGATTTAAATTGCTTACCCCCTGATTATTACAAGATTTAACGAAGAGTATAATTATTATTTATGTTGTTTTTTTTAAAATAGATAGATAAAATTTTACTACTAGCATAATTTAGACTTAGACCTTAACTTTTTGTACTGGGTGACATTTTATTAGGGAATTTGTTTTGAAAAAAATTTAACATGCTATTCATCCTAAGGCCATCTAGGTTCATTCAATTATCATCAACAACACAACGTGCCCTTCAGGATGCACTAGGTGCTCCAAGGGTGCCACTCACCTTAATTTGTTTCCCTTGCATGACGTGCCCTTCAGGATGCACTACATGCTCCAAGGGTGCCACTCACCTCTTTCCATTTTCTTGCACGACGTGCCCTTCAGAATGCACCACGTGCTCCAAGGGTGCCACACGCCTCTTGAGTGACTTGGTAGACATCAAAAACCCTTGGAGTCAATACTCCGCCAGGTGAACTTGTGGAAGACTAAGGGCCTCTAAGGAATAAGGCCCCCACCTTATTTCGCGCCCCTTAGAATAATCGTGAGTAACTTTCACAGTCCACCCTCACGACATCGTGGGTCCTCTCGAACTAGGTAAATGTTAACCTACAACTCGAGTCGTGGTGGGAGTGCTAGTAGGTTGTGGCAGAGCTATTTTCCACACCTCTCCCTCAACATATCTAGTAGTTGTGCGTGACCCATTTACTCCACATGTGAGTCTGGTCGTCAAGCTATTTTCAGCCTGCATCATCAACAAATCATGTCAGAATATATCCATATCATATTATCTAATTAGATGCACTAATATCACAGTAAAAAAATCAAACCCCAATGGTACACTCCCCAACCCGATCCAGAGTCCAAGAAGTTCCATCGATGCCTCTGCATCCTCGAGGTCCAAAATCCTGCACACTCATTAAATCCGAGTCAATAGCACCCATCTATGTCAATGCAGTAAAACAACATGTCATCAACCCATAACGCCTCATAATCAAAATCAAATATTTTAATAGCATAATAATCTGGATCACTTGCGAGCAAGTGTCCTCAAAGAATAAGTTCGCTCAGTGTGCGAGAGCGAGATGTTACATACAACCCCTATTGGTCTAAACTTCGTCCCGAAGTTTCACAGTATAAGTGCCGAAATATTTTGTATCATAGTATCATAATTCTATCTATCAAACAAAAATGGAAACTATTAGCGCATATCATATGCGTCCTCCCAGGTCACTGAGTGCGGACTATAGTTGTCCCATTGGACCTTGATCTGATCTACTGTTCGACGTCATAGTTTTCGAACGCGATGATCCAAGATGCGGATCAGCTCAGTCGTGAGTACCCCCTCATCTGATACCTTCATGGAACTCATTTCAATAACATGTGTAGGATCACTAATATAATGTCTCAAAATAGATACATGAAAAACATTGTGCATATGCCTCAAAGAATCAGGCAAGGCTAGTCTATAGGCCATAGGCCCCTTTCTCTCCACAATATCAAAAGGTCCCACGAACCTGGGAGAGAGTTTAGCTCCCTTTACAAACTTGATCGAACTCTTATGCGGTTTAACCCGTAAGAAGACTCGATCGCCAACTTCGTAACTATGGTTGCCACTGTGCACATCAACATAACTTTTCTGTTGATCCTACACTTCTTTAATCCTTTGTCTTATCATTTGCATTTGCTCTTCCATTTCTTGGATCTCTTCTGGTCCCACCAGGACCCTATCCTCAAGCTAATCCCAACTCAAAGGCATCGGACACGGTCTCCTGTAAAGAAACTCAAAAGGCGCCATCTTAATGGTGCTTTGGTAACTATTGTTATAAGCGAATTCCACTAGTGGTAAGAATTCTTCCCAACTCTTTTGTTGGTCCATCATGTACATGTGCAACATGTCCTCCAAAGTTTGGTTTGTTCATTCAGTCTGCCTGTCATTCTCCGGGTCATACATAGTACTAAAGTTAAGTTGGGTTCCTAAGGCCTCTTGGAAACTCATCCAAAATCATCCAGTAAACACCGATCCTCTATTGGATATAATCCTCTTAGGCATGCCATGCAACCTCACAATCTCACTAATGAAAACTCTAGCTATGTTAGGTGCCTGATATGTCGTACACCCAAGAATAAAGTGAGCACTCTTACTCAAAGTGTCTACTACTACGAAAATCAAGTCATATCTCCTTGATGTCAGTGGAAATCCAACAATAAAATCCATCGAAATAACCTCCCATTTCGATTCTGAAATAGCGTGTGGCTGTAGTAATCCTACTGGGTGTCTATGTTTAGCCTTTACCTGATGACATTCTAGACATATGGCCATATAGTTGACTATGTTTGCCTTCAATCCTTTCCAGAAGAATAAGGGTTTAAGGTCTGCCCTCATCTTTGTGACTCTCGAGTGAGCCATGTAGACATCTCTATGAGCCTCGCTTAGGATCAACATTCTCAACTCGTCATTCGGTGGTATGTAAATCTGATTTTTAAACCTCAATAAACCATCGCTATCAAACAAAAATCCTTCAAATCTAGGTACCATCATTGTGTTTTGTCTGATAAAACCCTCAACCTCTTTGTACCAGTCATCGTCACGCTGTAAAGTTAGAATCTTTTCATGTAGATTTGTCTAAAGAGGTAGCACTAAAAATATGCATGGTCTCCAACTCAATTCATCTGCCATTCGGTTCATTGTTCCTTTTATGTAAGTAATCTCAAAGTTGTACTCGCTAAGCAATTCCGACCAACGTCATTGTCATGCATTCAAGTCGCTTTGAGTAAAGATGTGTTGTAGTCCATAGTGGTCAGTCTTTAGTTTGAATTTTCGTCCAACAAGGTAGTGTCTCCAAACCTTCAAGGTATATACAATGTCTAACAACCCCAAATCATGCATCGCGTAGTTATCCTCATGCCTTCTCAGTTTCCTCGAGATCTAAGCGATCACTCATCCATCTTACATCAATATTTCGCCTAAGCCTTCCTTGGATGCGTCAATGCATACCAAGAAGTCTGTGTCCATGTTAGGGATGTTTAGTATCAGTGCTAATGTTAACAACTCCTTGAGCCTCCGAAATGATTCGGCGCATTTATCGGTCCAAACAAACTTCTTGTTTTTCTTTTGCAATTCTGTGATCGAATTTTCTATCTTCGAAAATCCCTCAACAAACCATCGATAGTATCCTACTAAACCCATGAAGCTACGAACTTCTAGGACTTTCTTCGGTGCATGCCATTCCATAATAGCATCGACCTTTGTTGGATCCATGGTGATGCCTTCACCGGAGATGACATGCCCTAAGTAGTGAATATTCGATTGATAAAATGAGCATTTGGAAAACTTACCATACAATTTGTGCTCTCGCAGACACTGTAGTACCAAGCGCAAGTGCTCATCATGCTCCTCCATTGTCTATGAGTAAATTAAAATATCGTCAATGAATACTTGGACGAACTTGTCCAAGTACTCACGGAACACCCCATTCATCAAACTCATAAATACCCTTGGGGCATTTGTCAGTCCAAACTGTAAAACAGTAAACTTGTAATGTCCAAGCCTCATCTTAAAGGTGGTTTTAGGGACGTCATATTTCTTAATCCGTAACTGGTGATACCATGATCACAAATCGATCTTTGAGAACACCATTTCACCCTTCATCTGATCGAACATATCATCAATCCTCGGCAATGGATATTGATTCTTGATCATGGCCTTGTTCAATTGATGGTAGTCAATGCATAGCCTCCACGACCCATCCTTCTTTTGTATGAAAATAATAGGCGCACCCCACAGTGACACACTTGAACGTATCAGTCCCAGGTCCAGCAATTCCTTTAGTTTCATTCTCAACTCCTGTAACTCTGGGGTCGACATCCAATAAGGCATTCTCACTATCAGTTCAGTCCCTAGTTTTAGGTCTATGGTAAACTCCAATTCCCTCTCTGGTGGCATCCCAGGTAACTCCTACAGAAATACGTCCGTAAACTCTCTCACCACCGGAAGGTGTTCTAGACCTTTCGCTACTCCCTTCTCGTTTAATGTAAGGATCGCATAAAGCTTGCACCCCTTGAGCATGCTCTTACAAAGCTGCAAGGAAGAGATGAACCTCAGGGAAAATCCCTGGTTCTAGCCTACAATCACACGTCTCTGTCCCTCATCATCAACCAAGATCAACCATTTCGCCTTGCAGTTGAGTATCGCCTCATGTGATTCCAACCAGTCCATACCAATCACGACATCATAAGATCCTAATATCATGATGTACAGGTTGGCCTTGGTGAAAAACTCTCCCAGGATAAGGATACAACCCGTAACCTTTCCTCCAGTCTTTTATTTGGATCCCGAGGCCATCTCTATGAAGATAAACTCATCATGTTCAACTACCTTTACCTTAATCCTTTTTCGCACTGCATAAGAAATGAAACTCTCGATAGCACCGGGATCTATAAAAATACTAAGGGTCTGGTCAGCGATGGTACCTGTCGTCTCTAGCATAGTTGGCTGATGCTCTGCCTGGTGGTTATTCACTGCTGCATGAATCTGATGGACCTTGCCCATATCTCCCATGGTCCTGGGTCCAACTGATCTAAATTCTCTAGTCCTCTCCACAGGGCAGTCACGCTGGTAGTGTGGCTCCCCACATGTCCAACACCCCTTCTTCGGCCCAGTAGTCCTGGTACCCGAAGTAGAATATGACGACACATCAGCCTGGAATCCTGGTTTGTTTTGTTGAACATGCCTAAACTGTTGTTGTTGCAGTCGACGCTGTTGTTGATGTTGTGGTCCCCGAAAAGGTGTTCGTTGTTGAGGCGTCGGTCGTCGAGGTGTAGTGAAAGTCGATCCCCTCTGGAATCCATGATACCTTGGCATATGTCTGGCTGGTGTCTGATGCTGCTATGTACCAGATGACACCTGCCTTGCTGGTCTTGCTGGAGTCTTGGTTTGACCCCCACTGATATGCTCCTCCTCTACTATGAGGGCCTTCTGGATGACATCATGCAAGGTTTGTAGAATCAAAATCCTAACCTTGGCATGTATGTTCCCATTAAGGCCAAAAATGAACTTGTTGACCTTAAGTTTCTCAATGTTAAGATGCAGAGCATACCGGGCAACTCCATAAAATGGGCCTCATACTCGGGCACCGTATGACCACCCTGTCGTAAGGCGTTGAACTCGTTGAGCTTACGCTCAATGCATTCCTCTGATAGGTATCTCTCTCGGAACCATTCCTCTAACAGTTCCCATGACACATATTCAACGACCATGTTCAGTTGCGGTAGGAGCGTCTTCCACCATAGAAGAGCGCTTCCTTTTAGTTGGAATACCGCCATGTGGACCTTCATGTTGGAGGTATAATCACGAAGTGAAAAGCACATTGCCATATTATTCAACCATGCCTCGGAAGCTGCGTCGTCCGGGGCACCAAAGAACTCAGAAAATTTGACCTTCTCGAGCTCCCGGTGAATGCTACCAATACTAACCAGAGCACATGGTGGACCCTTAGAGGGTGTCGGCGCTCTGGCCTCATCTTTGTTTAAATGATTGATCAGTGACTCAAACACGCGCTGAAAATATCTCATAATTCCAACCACATCACTAACTTTTATCTTCTCCTGCCTGACAATTTGTTCGTCTCCCTGGGGGTTAGATCCCTCAGGAGTGGATGCTACTAGAGGTGTCGCGCCTCCTCCCCTATCACCCCGTCGTCTGCCTCTGCGGTTTCCTCTAACCATGATTACCTGCATGCATACACGTCAACTCAATTAGAAACATTATAATCAAATCATATCAACGAAATTCATAGCAATCCCTAGTCACGAGTTGAACCCGCTCTGATACCATATGTAACGACCCCATCGTTACGACAACAAGTGAAGGATTTTTTTTTTTTTTTTTTTTCTTCAGGAGTTAAGAGGAAAGAAGGTGACGATGACAACAGTTTAATCAAACCACTGATGATGAATTCTAGCACACAGTCCAAGAAACAGGTTACTATGACACCACACACCGGCTCAAGACAACTGGCAAACATGCGCAAAATAACAAGGAGGAAAACTACCCTTCCGATGCAAACACGACCACGCCTACAAGCTAAGGGAAAACACCCCCATTCTGACATCACAGCCTATACGAAAAAATACTAGAACCTTAAGCCGCATGGACCTAACGCCTAAAGGCGTTCAGTCCTTGTTCCAAGAGCAACTTGCACGCTCATCAACACTCACATAAAAGAACCTACTCCGACCAAGCTCTCGTTCACCGCTACCCCCTAGGGTGCGCCATGATCCCCTCATCAGGAATCATGTCATTCCTCGGGTGATATATGCATTAATAACCTTGGCGCAAAACAAAAGGGACCAAGACTCAAGAAAACTCCGATGAGCTAGGAACCGAATACTGACTGGGATACTATACCTACCCCACGCAAATCTTGATGAGACACAAGAGGAAGAAGACAAGGGGTGATGCCAACCCACACAACATTATCCCTGCCCCCACCAATCACCCAGTCTAACCGGTCTATGATTACATTCAGTTTTAACAAGGGTTCCATTCTAACGGGGCACGTCATGTTACAATTAGACAATAATGTGTCCGCTAAATAAATGTTAATACAATTAATTTATAAATAAGTGGTCAATACTAAAACCATAAATATAAATTCCCTCTATCTTTGATTAAAATTCAATCCAGCGAGTCTAAAATTTGCAATCCGTTCCTTACTTACCAATCAAATTTTAATCTTTAACACAACCTAATCGGTCAAGTCTATGTTAATACAAATTCTCCACCCAACTAGACATTAACTTAAATCACAAGATTTACAATCTTAAAGTATAATTCTATCATTATAACACTTATGAACAATTAAATCTCATCATGTATTCTATTTATATTGACCGAACTAACAATACTATCTGTCTAATAATATTAGAAGGAAACTACTAACTATTAGCAGGGATGGAGCAATTTATTGAGGAAATTAACATAGCGGTTACTTAACAATTCATATAGAAATAACAAGGTAATTACATGACCATTAACACAATAATTAAAAGCACACTAACAAGGTAGTTTACATGATTGTTGTCATAACAAGTAATACAACAATAGCAAGGCATTTAAGGTGTTGGTTAACATTTAACTCGCTATGTCATTTAATCCAAAGAATGAATCTGCTAGCCATTTACATTGTTGTAGCAATTGTTCTGGCAATTAATATGACCATTAGATAACAATGAATCTAGAAATAACAAGGCATTTAACTCACTGTTATCCATTTTATTTGCTGGAAAAAATCAAGGCAATTAATGCGACCATTACATAGCAATGAATCTAGCAATAGTAAGGCATTTAACTAATTGTGGTCCATTTAATTCGCTGTGGAAAAATTAGCAAAAATGCAGTGCCCACATGGTGGCCAATCGTGCCCAGTCGACAACATCTCAACAATTAAAGGAAAATGTATCCAATCAACATCAACATAGTCCATCACTCAAGGGAAAACATAGTCACTATTTGAAGTCAAAATCGTGGTCATCACTGCAAGTCAGTTATGAATTGAATAGAAAAAAAAAAGGGGCGGCGAATTCAACATGCACACAACCAATGTTTATTTACCAAAACCGTGGTCATTCTGGCAAGTGAATTTAAGATTTAAAAGGCTAAATTCATTGGTGATTTCTATAGAAACTTAGTCCATCGTTTGAAATAAAAAACATGGGAATTTAAAACGACAATCTTAGTCTCATTTGAAAGCGAAAACGTGGGCATTTAAAACAAAAAACTCAGTCTCATTTGAAAGAAAAAAGATGGGCATTTAAAACAACAAACTTAGTCTCGTTTGAAAGAAAAAACATGGGCATTTTAAATAGTAACCTCAGTCTATTCTGAAAGAAAAAATCTGGGCAAATAAAACAAAAATCTCAGTCTCATTTGAAGGCAAAACGTGGGCATTTAAAACAACAAACTCAATCTCATTTGAAAGAAAAAACGTGGGCATTTAAAACAATAAACTCAGTCTCATCTGAATGAAAAAATGTGGGCAATTAAAACAACAATCTCGGTCTCATTTGAAGGCAAAACGTGGTCAGTTAAAACAACAAACTCGGTCTCATTTCAAAGCAAAAACGTGGGCAATTTTAAACGACAATCTTTGTCTCATTTGAAAACAAAACGTGGGCATTTAAAATAACAATCTCTGAAAAAATTTAAAAGCAAAAACATTTTTCTATTTCCAGGATACCAATACCAAATGCAAACATGAATCAATTTGTTTTTCCATTGCCCGAATACCAATACAAAATGCAGACATGAATCAATTCGTTTTTCCATTGCCAGAATACAAATACAAAATGAAGACATGAATCAATTCATTTTTCCATTTCCAGAATACCAATACAAAATGCAGACATGAATCAATTTGTTTTTCCATTGCCAGAATACCAATACAAATTGCAGACAATAGTAAGAGAACCAAAAGGATCCAATCATCCAAGGACAACAATGGAGGTAGAGGGATGAGAGGTTCGTCCTTTGCTCATCATCCTCGCACAAAAAGGTAGGGCATTGAGATCCATAGGTATATTAATGCCAAAGCGATGAATGTTGATCAGGCTCCTAGCTGACTTCCCAGGCAAGGACTGGTGATCTAGGGATGATAGGAAAAACCACCACAATGGTCACAATCAAACACCACAAGGAGGTCAAGACATGCAGGGAAACAAAGGCCATTAGAGTCAATCAATCATCGAGCTAGGCTATGAAAGAAATTCAGTCATCAATCTAGACAATCAGTTTACTTACTCTATTAAACATGCAGATCCAAGCATAAATCCTACAACAATCTACCATACAAAAATGAAGAGAGTGTATGGTTGCCTGATCGCCCACTCTGAGTGACGTCCTGCGCACTCCGTACAACTCCCCCCTTGTCGACTGACGAGACTTCACCGGTACCTCCCAACCAATGCTAGGGGTACTCTTCTTCCCCCTTAGCCCCCTGAGCCACAAAGGGGCCAAACACACTATCGAGAGATTCATCTAGCTCCCAGATCGTCTCGCAGAGCTGAGCTACCACTCCTCACTGAGATGGGTATCCTAGCTCCCACAAGCTAAGTCAGTCAAGTAGAGATTTCTCCAGCATAACGTTACGCAAACAGAAGAGATCTTTCATCCTTCTACTCCCTTCATTATATAGAGTTTTGAATTCCCTTACTTTCCTAAAATATCATTTAATTAAGTTTTTAAAAACTAAATCCTAAAAATTCCTCCACGTACAAGTGTCACCCAAACCCTTCATTCCTACACAAATTAATTTATTTAATTAATTAATTTCCCTTATTTCCCTCACCCACCTAGAGTCACTCCTAGAATCGCTCCTAGGTGTCCCCAAATTCTCTTACAGGTTTTAATGACTTTCTCCATTATCAATTTTCTAGATCAGTTTTAAATTAGAAAGTTCTTAATGGTAGATACCTTACTAAGTTTGACTTTTGGTTTTTTCCCTTGGGTTTCCCTTTGCTTCTTATGTTTCCCTCTTTTCCTAGTTTCCTAAATATTTTAGATTTCCCTCTTTCCCCTTTTCATTTAGGACTCAAATTTGCAGGTGTAGAAATTAACCCCCTTTTTCCTTTTTCCCTTTTTAGTTAATAATTTTAAATTATCAGAAATAATAAAACAATTGCTTCCTTTTTTTTTAAATTTTACCCTAACAGATTTTTATGAATCATTTAAATTGCTTACCCCCTTATTATTACAACATTTAATGGAGAGTATAATTATTATTTATGTTGTTTTTTTTTAAATAGATAGATAAAATTTTACCACTAGCATAATGTAGACTTAGACCTTAAATTTTTGTACTAGGTGACATTTTGTTAGGGAATTTGTTTTTAAAAATTATTAACATCTTATTCATCCTAAGGCCATCTAGGTTCATTCATTTATCATCAACAATGTGACGTGCCCTTCAGGATGCACTAGGTTCTCCAAGGGTGCCACTCACCTTAATTTGTTTCCCTTATGTGACATTCTTTTCACGACGCACTACATGCTCCAAGGGTGCCACTCGCCTCTTTCCATTTTTCTTGCGCGACGTTCCCTTCAGGTTGCACCACATGCTCCAAGGGTTCCACTTGCCTCTTGAATGACTTGGTAGACATCAAAAACCCCCGGAGTCAATACTCGGCCAGGTGAACTTGTGGGAGACTAAGGGCCTCTAAGGAATAATGCCTCCACCTTATTGCACACCCCTTAGAATCATCGTGAGCGACTATCGCAGTCCACTCTCATGACATCGTGGGTCCTCTTGAACTAGGTAAACGTTAACCTACAGTTCGAGCCATGGCGGGAGTGCTAGTAGGCTATGGCAGGGATGTTGTCCACACCTCTCCCTCAACATCTCTGGTAGTCATGCATGACCCCTTTAATCCACATGTGACTCTGGTCAGCAAACTATTGTTAGTCTGAATCATCAACGAATCATGTCAAAATATATCCATATCATGTCATCTAATTAGATGCACTAATATCACAGTAAAACAATCAAACCCCAATAGTACACTCCCTGACTTGATCCAAAGTCCAAGGGGTTCCATCGATGCCTCTGCATCCTCAAGGTCCAAAATCCTGCACACTCAGTAAAATCGAGTCAATAGCACCCGTCTATGTCAATGCAGTAAAACAACATGTCATCAACCCATAACGCCTCATAATCAAAATCAAATGTTTTAATAGCATAATAATCTGGATCACTTGCGAGCAAGTGTCCTGAAAGAATAAGTTCACTCAGTGCACCAGAGAGGGATGCTACATTTTATAAGAAAAGTATTATTGAAATTTGCATTCAATATGACATTCTATAAGAAAAAGTATTATTGAAACTTTCATTCAATGTGCTTGTTTGTTAAATAACAAATTTCACAAGGTACCAACTTAGTACAAAGTTTTAAGCGTCCACGCCGAGTACTAGTGCAATCATTTCATTACTTATGTTTACTATATAATAACATTAAGTATATATCATTCTATATAATATATTGTATAAAATAAAAGCTATCATAATAACCAATTTTATATAATTTAAATAATAATGAATTACAAATATTTATAAATAAACATAATAATCAATTACATAATAATAAAAAATTACATAACAATAAAAATTAATCATGACCTTAAACTAACGTCACAATGTGATGGACATAGGCATGTTGTTGCAATGTGAATAGTAACATCATTGTGACAAACATCAATAGATTTTGGAATGTGCTTCACATCGCCTTGTCGTTGAAATGTGACAAAAATTTCCTCACAATGTAATGGGACGCACATATCCCAACATCGCATTGTGAAAAACATTTCCAAACATCACAATGTGTCAAACATAGTTACTTTGTCATCGGATAAACATGCCATGATGTTCCAATATGATGAAAAAAATGGGATGTTACAACGCGAAAACATAGTAATGTTGCAGTGTGTCAAACATAATAATGTCACACGGTGACGAACATAGTATTGTTTCAACCCGATGAACATAAAATCATTGCAATTTCATGAACATACTAATGTTGCAAACTAATGAACATAAAATGACATCGCAATGTGGTGAAAATAGGCATGTCGTCGCAATGTGTATAATAACGTCACATTATGATAAAGATAAGTAGACATTGCAATCTGTTGAACGTCACCTTGTCGTCGTGATGTAACAAACATATACATATGTCAAAATGTGGATAAACATGGTAATGCCACAATGTCAGCTTTTGTTCATGACATTGACGCTAGTTAAATACATTCATGACATTTCGACATTACTATGTTCAATAAATTGCATTGTTTTTATGTTCATCAGACTAAAGCGTTACTATGTTTGTCACTCTCTGGCAAAAATGTTCTTCAAATCATGGGGTTGGTGTTGGAATAGGCTTGACAAAGTAGGAGAGTGGTTATGTTTCTCACATTTCAATATTGGGAAATGTTTATCTCATTGCAATGTTGGTCTATGTTTGTCGTATTGCGACAATGGGTTGTGTTCATCGCATTGCAACGTTTTGAAATTTTGGTCACAATGTGATGTCGTGATATGTGCATCACATTGAAACATGAGGATATGTTCATCATATTGTGATGACAAGGAATTTTTCATCAGATTGTGGCGTTTGTTTATGTTTGTCACATTGCCACGACAATGCTATGTCCATTAATTTACGATGACATGGCTATATTTTTCACATTGTGATAAAGGTATATGTTTGTCACATTTTGATCAAGGTATATGTTTCTCACATTACACGACATTTGTATATGTTCATCACATTGCGATGCCAAGGTCATGGGCAACACATTCCATCGTATGTTTATGTTTGTCACAATGTGACATTGATATTCACATTGTGACGACATACCTATGTTCACCACATTGCAATGTCGATTTATGTTCACCATTTTGTAACATTAGTATGTTCAAGAAATTGCAATGTTTTTATGTTCATCATATTGCAACATTACTATGTTTGTCACCGTGCGACCTTACTATGTTTGACATAGTGCAACATTACTATGTTTGTCACATTGTAACGTATAATCTTTTTCATCAGATTGGAGCATTGGGGTATGTTCATCGGATAACAAGGTTTTGTTTGACACATTATGAAAAGGAATTTTTTCCGAAGTTCAAAAAAAAAAACTATCTAAGTGGTTCCTTTCTGAAAATTATAGGAACTTTGAACTCATGCAATCTATTACATAGAAAGAAACTTAGAATCATACTTGTTCTATGGAAATTGATAACATGTGATATTAAATTGTAAAATTAATCCCTTCAAAATAAGCATATAAAAAATTAAAGTATGCATGTATGCATTCCTCTTTTTGGTGTTGCAAATTGGGATTGTCCATAAAACAGAAAGGAAGAGGTTAAAATAAATTATGATTTATAGTAGAAAAATATTTAACCGAAATCCATTTATAACTCACTCTATTAATACTGTATTATATAGTATACATTAATACATTTTTAATAAGTACATAACTAAAGTATTAATACATTATTAATACACTAATTAATAAAATATTGATAGGTTGTATATCTAGGGTTTTGAACGGGATTAATACTTCTCTTTGGTTTTTACCTTTTTTACCCAGAATAATCTCTGTAGTTTTTTCAGACTTCTTTGGCTTCTTCAATAGGTTGAGCATTTGGAAATCTGAAATGAGGTGAGTCACTTTTTACTTTGATCCAATTTTAATTTTACGTAAAGAGATTTAAATATATATTTTTTATTTTATTTATTTATTTTAAGTTTCATAAGTAAAAGTTGATTTGAGAGATTAAGTCAATCCATAATAATAATTTTTACATCTTTTTTAATTTTTACATCTTTTTTCTCTTCTTTTCAATATGAGCACTCCACTACCTATTCCAAAAACTCATCCTAACAATGGAAGGCCCCCCAAAATAACCCTAGAGATCCTTTACGATTATATGGAATCAGTAGAAAAAATAAGAGAAGAGAGAGATGCCAAAATCCAAATAGAGTTAGAAACATTAGAAAAAATGAGTGAAAAAAGTGACGTAAAACTCCAAATAGAGCTAGAGGCAATGATTTATAAAAAAAATTAAAGATACCATTCAAACTCAAATAGAGAATAGATTCTTAGGGTTCAAGAGTGAATTGCAGATAATGAAGGATAGAATTCAATAAATGGAAAAACATGAAAAATCAACCCAAGAAGGAGGGATTGAATAAAATCACAACTTGAGAGATAGGATTAAAGAGCTAGAAGAAAAACTAACCATCAATTTGACCCTCAGTAATATGGAAAACAAATTAGATATCAAACCCATCAAAGAGGAAATGAATAAGCTAATCGAACTGGACCATGAGAATAACAAAAGAGCCTTGAACCTCATAATTTTTGGTATAAAATAACAACAAGAGGAGGATACACTAGCAATAGTAAAAGAAGAATTAAAAAATAAATCCCAAATTGACACAACTTACCTCATAGAAGAAAACAGGCTAGGGAAAATAATTGATCACAAATATATGTTGGTCTCTGTCAAAGTAAGTTGTAATGACCATAAATATAGCATAATTCGTAAATATCCGAGCTTAAAAGGGTCAAGAATATTTATAAATGAAGACCTCATTCCCGAAGACCAAGATGAATTAAGGAAGGAAGTTCAAAAGGAAAAACAAGCCACGAAAGAAGGAAAATGAGCAAAACAAGCCACGAAAGAAGGAAAATGGGCAATAATTATAAATCAAAAATCTATTGTTCGGGATAGAGACCATAAGGATAATAATAAATAGGAATTTGGGACACTCAATATCCTTTTTGGAATTGTCATGGATTTCCATGGCGCAAAGGTCCTATGATAAGTTGGATCCCGAGTGATATTGATATTATATATCTAGCTGAAACTTGGGAGCATCAGGAGTCTAAGGTCCCTAATATGGAAGGATTTGTCTTGTGGTCAGCATGGAACAAAAAATCCCACCGTAGAGGGATAGGAGACATAGCTTGTTATATTAGAAAAAATATTTCTCGTCTCATTCAACTTCATAAGATTGACCCTCTTAATCAATACATTTGGATAGAAATTTCAGACACCAATGCTAAGAATATGTATATAGCAATTTGTTATTTTGCACCTATTAATTCTACTTTTTATAAGAAAAATAATCTAGATAAAAATTGTCCCTGTAAAAATTTAGAACAAGATATTTATAATTTGAAAAATGAAGGTAATATCCTCATGCTAGAAGAATTTAATGCTAGGACTGCAACTAAACAATCTACTCTTTTAAGTGATGACTCCAACCATAATCCTTTATGGCTATATGAGGACCTTGTTTTATCTAATAGCTACAAAAGAAACTATGAATACCTAATTGAGAAATTGTTTGGTACTGAGTTGGTTAAGCTCTGCAACTCTCAAGACCTAATAATTTGCAATGGAGTAATGAAGTGGCCAAACTCCAACCAAATGACATGTATTCATGGGCTAGGTAGTAGTTTTGTAGATTATGTGATATCTGATATCCTTGTTTCCAACCAAATAGAAACTTTTGACCTTTTAAATTACCATGAGCTTGAAAATGATCATAAACCTGTAACCCTAACTCTAAAATTTTCCATACATAGGAGCACCATTGAAGAGAATTATGATAATCAAAAGAATTTTCTCTTTGACAAAAGTAAAGTTGACATTTTCTNACCATGAGCTTGAAAATGATCATAAACCTGTAACCCTAACTCTAAAATTTTCCATACATAGGAGCACCATTGAAGAGAATTATGATAATCAAAAGAATTTTCTCTTTGACAAAAGTAAAGTTGACATTTTCTTAAAAGATTTAAATAGTAAATTAAACCTCATAACTTACAAGGACAACATTGAAGAACTCTATCATAATTTTACAACTACCCTTTCCACTTATATTAATAAGCTCTCTTTCAAGGTGTCTTATAAAAAGAATAATAGAACAATGAAACCTTGGTATGATAAAGAATGTAAAATTGCTAGGAAATCCATTAGGGGTGCTTCTAATGAGCCCTTGAAACTCGATAATATCACTACGTACAAAGCCCTAATAAAAAGGAAAAAAATATATTATATCAATAAAAGGAAAGAGAAACTTTCACAACTATACAAGTTGGATCCTAAGAAGTTCTGGAGCCAAATTCTAAAATGCAATACTAAAGAAAATAATAGGATTCCCTGACAGCAACCGCACTCCTCGGAGCACATTTGCCTCCTCGGGATCTTCTTCCACTCACAGCCCTGAAGAACTTCAAAGGTTCCTTTAATTCCCTATCGGGAATTTTCCTTACCCACAACAACTATTCAAAAGACCTCCCTTCGAAATCGGGAAACCAGACTTCGCTAATTCGCGAATCCTATAGTCGCGGGTCTCGTGCTTCACGATTCCCCAAAACCTGATGCGAGTCAGTGTTGACTTTCTCCCCTGCTATCGGAGTTCTCCCTATCGGGGAATCGCTACTCGCGACTCCAACTAATGGAAATTCCAACCTCCGAACTCTGATGTACCGATGCTCCAATGTTCATGTGTGGATTGACCTTTCCACCTCCCGTCACTTCTATCGGGATTTCGGGATTCGCGGGATCACGAATCCTGATGCCAAAATATTTGGGACTCACCTTTCCCCAATCCCCGATATGACACCACCTATGCTCCACTAGCTCTCGTGGTCCCACACTACCCTGTCACCGTCGGGATATCGCGGATCGCGATTCCGATGTGTAATTGTTTCCTGTTCTCATGAACCTCGATTCTTCGAACTCCAACTTGCCCAGATTCCTGACACGCATCCCACACGATCAACGGGTCTGATCCTATCGGGATATCGCGGATCGCGATATCGCAACTCCCGCTCCAACAACTTGGTGCTTCAACTCATGATATGCCCATAAGCGATGTCACGTGTAGATCTGATGGTCCCTATGACTCAGGATCGATGACTCTAACCCTCCTGAGCTTCAGACCTCCTCACGCTGTCACTGATAACCTTCTCGCACCTCCGTAGGATCCAACGGCTCGTGGAAATTTCACGAAATCTTCCCAAGGATTTTGTCCGCTCGTTCTTCCCTCCGGTGGCTCCACAAAATCGATGAAACATCTCCCTACGGGACTCCTTCACTCGCTTGAAAACCTGTGAAGCTTCCTTCTGATTTTCCACGACAGCTCTCCTGCACTTTCTCTCTAGTGAACTCGAAGGCCTATTCCTCCTGAGCTTTCTCGCAAATTTAAGTTTCTGAAAGAAACCCTTTTCTCCCACTCCTTGCGGCAACTCTTCAACCTCGACTGAGTGTTGAAGTCTCTCAACTCTGCACATTCCTGCAGCAATAGTCTTCCAAAGCTTTGCTCAGAATCACAACTCTGAGACTTCTCCCTGGCCTATGCACTCCTTTCACGGCTCCAGTGCCAAATCTACACTTCTAAGAACTTAGAACAAAAGTTCTCTCTACTTGAACCCTTCTGTCAATGCACTCCTTGTGGACGATTCAACTGCACTCCTTGTAGGAATTCTCTGGTTCAAGATAGAGAAACAATTGAAACTAACTCCTTGTTCTCCCAGAATTCAATTCAACCATGAAATCACATACACATCACATAAAAGCAAATGTATGACAGAAAGCAAACATTCATGAGCATATTAACGTAAATACACAGAGAATAACACAAGCCATGAATATGAATCAGAACTCTTTCTATTAATTCAAATGTCTGTACATGGGTGTTCTTCATACACTTCTCTGCATGCTCTTCTCTTCTGAATGCTTTGATCCTAATACAATCTACAAAGGAGTGTGTCTATATCCCGTTTCCCTCTCGAGCTCTGAAGCTATCAATTCTAGAATTAAATTCCTATCTAACTTTACATTAATTCTATTAAATGCCTCATCTACCTAAGGACGTGATCTATCCGCTCAAGGTCCATTACAATATACAAGGTGCGCTTCATTAAATCCACACATTAATGGTTGCGCAACAATCCCAAAGTATTTCAAAATTTGGGTTGGTTTGTCCAACTGATCTCCACTTGATGTGCTGGCTCGCTTGATGAGTTGGCGATGCTCTTGCATCATACTCCTCGGCTTGAAAATTTTCATGGGCTCTTGTCCATGAGCTCCTGCACGGTCCTTCCATGCTTCTGTATCGCCGCTTCAGTTTCCCAGCTGGCATCCTCCAGTGGGTGATTCTTCCATTTGACCAGATACTCAAAATACTGCTTTCTCATGGTCTTCTTACCTACTCTCTTGTCCATTATGCATTCCATCTGTGGCTTGTCTGCAACTGGTAATTGTTTCACCCACTGGATTACTGGATCCTCAGTTTCAATCTCCTTTTCTCCAGCCCTGTACAGGTATAAGTCTGGGACATTGAATATCAGAGATATTCCAATGCCATCCGGTAACTCAATCTCATATGCATTTTCCCCGAATTTTCTCAAGACCTTACATGGCCCAATTTTCTTCATCTTGAGTTTATTGTATGTTCCCCTCGGAAACCTTTCTTTCCTCAGGTGTTCCAGAACTAGATCACCAACTTCAAATTGAAGTTGTCTCCGATGCTGATCTGCTCTGCGCTTATATTCCTGATTTGAATTTTGTAGTCACTGCTTCACCTGACTGTGAAGTTCTTTCATCGCCTCAGCGAACTCTTTTGCACTAGCGCTGCTAGTAGCAATCTGTCCTGAATCTCGCAATTCAGAAACTCCTTTTAGTTGCATCCCATATACAACCTGAAATGGAATTCTACCTATTCTCCGATTTACTGAATCATTGTATGCAAATTCTGCCTGTGGCAACACATTGTCCCAAATGTTGTGGTGCTCCGTCACCAAGATTCTTAGAAAGTATCCTAGACTTCTGTTCACCACCTCTGTTTGTCCATCCATCTGAGGATGATAAGTAGAACTAAACGCTAAGTTAGTTCCTAGCTTCTTCCATAGCGTCCTCCAAAAATGCCCTATGAATTTTGTGTCCCTGTCCGAAACTATGCTTTTGGGCAATCCATGAAGTCTAACGATCTCTTTGAAAAACATATTTGTGATGTGCATCGCATCACTGGTCTTCTGGCATGGAATGAAATGTGCCATCTTCGAAAATCTTTCCACGACTACAAAGATGGAATCAACACCTCTTTGCATTCTCAGCAATCCGAATACGAAATCCATGCTAATTGCCTCCCATGGCCTCTCCAGTATGGGTAATGGCTAATAAAAACCTGCATTCTGTTTTCTCCCTTTTGAATGCTGACAAATCTGGCATCTGTCAACAAACCTCTTGACATCGGCTCGCATCCCTGGCCAAAAATATGACTCGCTCAGCTTCGCAAATGTTTTATCATGACCGAAATGCCCAGCCAATCCTCCACTATTCTTCTCCTTTAATAAGTTATCCCTCATGGAGCATTTCAGAATACACAGCTAGTTGCCTCTGAACAACAATCCTTCCTGGATCATATAATCTATCCAAGGGCTCCGATCTCTAAGAACTGGATTCTCAGCTGCTTCATACGCTTCTCTGAAATCTACATCTCCTGCGTACATGTCCCTGAGATTTTCAAAACCCAATGTTTGGACTCGAAACTCCTGCAGCAACAAACATTTCCTGCTCAAAGCATCAGCCATTTTGTTAGCAGTACCCAAAATGTGCTTAATTACAAATGTAAAATTATGCATATACTCTACCCATTTAGCATGTTTCTAATTCAACTTATCCTGTTGAGTTACAAACTATAATGCATGATTATCACTGTAGAAAACAAATTCTTTTGGGATCAAGTAATGCCTCCACTTCTTCAACGCCTGTATGATAGCATAGAACTCCTTGTCATACGTGGAGTATTTCAGCTTCGCTTAGTCTAGCTTCTCACTGAAATATGCGACTGGTCTGTCTTCTTGACTTAAGACCGCTCCTATGGCAAGTCCACTGGCATCACATTTCACCTGAAATTTTTTCTAGAAATCTGACAACACCAACACTGGTCATTCCGTGATCTTTCGCTTCAGTAGATTGAAGCTCTTCTTAGCCTCTGTTGTCCAATGAAAAGACTTGTGTCGCTTTTTCACTGTGTCCATCATCACTGTCCTAATTCCACTGAAATTCCTGATGAATTCTTTGTAGAAACTAGCCAAACCATGGAAACTTCTCACCTCGAACACATTTCTCAGTGATAGCCAATTTTTGATCACTTCCACCTTGTCCGGATCCATACTCAACTCATTAGTCGAAATAACAAAACCCAAATAGATGAGTTGTGTCTTCATAAATGAGGACTTCTTCATATTAATTAACAGCTTCTCCTGCTGTAACTTTCTCATCACAATGGCCAAATGCTTCAGATGTTCATCCTCTGATTTACTATAAATCAGTATGTCATCCAAATAAGCAATGACGAACTTTCCGATGAACTCCCGCAGGACTTCATTCATCAGCCTCATAAAAGTACTCGGCGCATTCGTCAAACCAAACGACATGACTAGCCATTCATACAAACCCTCATTTGTTTTGAAGGCTGTCTTCCACTCATCGCCTTCTCTCATGCGAATCTTGTGGTATCCGCTTTTCAAGTCTATCTTTGAAAAATATTTTTCCCCACTCAGGCAATCCATCAGATCATCCATTCTTGGTAGTGGAAACGTGTACCTGATGGTTATTTTATTGATTTCTCTGGAATCAATGCACATCCTCCAGCCTCCGTCTTTCTTCAGACTGAGTACTGTCGGAACAACACATGGACTCAAGATTTCTCTGACCAATCCTTTGTCCATCAAATCTTGGACTTCTCTTTTGACTTCCTCATTTTCTTGCGGCATTAACCTATACGCAGCTTTATTCGGAAAACTAGCTCTTGGTATGAAATCTATGTGATGAATCACACTTCTCATCAGTGGAAACGAATGAGGTAATTCGTCCACTATGATGTCAGCGAACTCTTCCAGCAGTTCCTGAACCTAAAATGGTAAATCGTCCACTCTTGTGCTATTCAGAATAATTCTCGGCTTCCTGAAAACAAAGAATTGTGGATCTTCTTTCTTCTCAACCTCTGTAAGAAGCTCCTTCCCACTCATGAGAAGTATTGTCCTGTTTACTTCCGGCTTCACCTCTTTATCCTTTATTGGAAGCAACATATGGGTTCTCCCATTTTTCTCCAGAGTATATGTGTTCATTCTTCCATCATGAATCACATTTTTGTCATATTTCCATGGTCTACCTAGCAATAAATGACATACATCCATGGGAATAACATCACACAAGATATTATCATTATATCCCCCTATTTTGACCTCAACCAAGCATTGTTTAGTAACAGTTACCTGGTGTCCTTTTTGTAGCCACGAAACTCTATATGGACTGGGATGATCAGTTGTCTCCAGCTCCAACTTTTCTACCATCTCGGTTGAAACGAGATTATCCGTGCTACCACTATCAAATATAACCTTGCACACCCGGTCCTTGGTATTGCAAGCTGTTCTGAATAGTCTGGTCCTTTGCACTGAGCTTTCCATCTCCTTCTCGGGTGTCAAAAGGACTTTATGCATCACTAGCGATCTTCCGCCTTCTGCGTCTTCAGTCTCAACATCACGCCTCTGTGCTTCTGCGATGTGAGCTTCTCCAGTATCTTTCTTTTTCTCTGGACACTCATATGACTTGTGCCCATTCTTTCCACATGTGAAACATGTGATAACTCCTCCTCTTCCTCTTCCTCTACCTCTGGTACGAGGAAGAGTCTTTGCGTCAGCATAATATCCTTGTTGATCAATTTGTTGTCCTCTCTGTTCAACATGTGGCCCTCTCTGTGAGGTTCCACCTCTTTCGACTTTACCCTGAGGTTTCTTCCATTCCTCCTTGGGCTTCTGGAATTTGTCTTGGGCAACTGCTTTGCCTCTTGGATGGCTTCTGCCTCACCCTCGCTGACCCTTCTTTCGGCTCAGCTTCTCCTAAGCTTTCAGAGCCAATTGATAAGCATCTTCCACCATTCGGATGGTTAGCATTCTTAATTCATCCTGAATGTCGTATCTCAGACCATTCATATATCTGGAAACTTTCTCATCATCGCTCTCTCGATGAACTGCTCTGATGTTCAGTCGATAGAATTCTTTAGTATATTCCTTTACTATCATCAGCTTCTATCTCAGGTTCTGCATTCTCCTAAACAATGTGATTTGGTAATCTCTCGAGATGAACTTCGCCTTCATCTTCGCGATCATTCGATCCCAACTCTTGATCTTTTGCTTTCCTTTGTAGCGTCTGTCAGCTTGTAGCTCGTCCCACCACAATGATGCATTTCCTTTCAGGCGTGTAACAAAATGCTTGAATTTATTATCCTCTTCGATATCTTCATAATCGAAGTATGTGTCGAGAGCTCTAATCCAATCTAGCAGCTCCTCGGCATCCAGATTCCCTTCATAGTCTGGAATGTCCATTTTCGCCTTCGCACCCATTCTGGAAATGGCTTTGATCAACCGCTCGGTTGATGCATCTTTTGTTGTGACCTCTTCTTCATGTCCATCTTCCTCTTCAACCTCAGAGTCACTAAGATCCCCAACACCAATCCCGTGTCTCTTAGCCGTCTCCATCTCTTCAAGCCTTGCTCGGAGATCTCTCATCTGTCGCTCCATTTTTGTATTTCTTGCTGGCCTACCTCTTCTTCGCACCTACCTATCTTCTGGGTCTGGTGACTGCCTTTCCCTTCTGGGCGGCATGGTGTATTCTCTTTCTCTGCTACAGAAAGCAAAGAATTCCCGCTCTGATACCACTCTGACAACAACCGCACTCCTTGGAGCACGTTCGCCTCCTCAGGATCTTCTTCCACTCACAGGCCTAAAGAACTTCAAAGGTTCCTTTAATTCCCTATCGGGAATTTTCCTTACCCACATAAACTATTCAAAAGACCTCCCCTCGAAATCGGGAAACCAGACTTCGCTAATTCGGGAATCCTATAGTTGCGGGTCTCGTGCTTCACGATTCCCCGAAACCTGATGCGAGTCAGTGTTGACTTTCTCCCCTACTATCGGAGTTCTCCCTATCGGAAATCACTACTCGTGACTCCAACTAATGGAAATTCCAACCTTCAAACTCCGATGTACCGATGCTCCGATGTGCACGTGTGGACTGACCTTTCCACCTCCCATCACTTCTATTGGGATTTTGGGATTCGCAGGATTGTGAATCCTAATGCCAAAAGATTTGGGACTCACCTTTCCCCGATCCCCGATATGACACCACCTGTGCTCCACTAGCTCTCGTGGTCCCACACTACCCCATCACCATCGGGATATCGTGGTTCGCGATTCCGATGTCTAAGTGTTTCCTATTCTCAGGAACCTCGATTCTCTGAACTCCGACTCGCCCAGATTCCTGACATGTGTCCCACACGATCAACGGCTCTGATCCTATCAGGATATCACAGATCGCGATATCGCAACTCCCGCTCCAACAACTTGATGCTTCAACTCGCGATATGCCGATAAGCGATGTCACGTGTAGATCTGACGATCCCTATGACTTGGGATCGATGACTCTAACCCTCTTGAGCTTCGAACCTCCTCACATTGTCGCCGATAACCTTCTCGCACCTCCGTAGGATCCAACGGCTCGCAAAAATTTCGTGAAATCTTCCCAAGGATTTCGTCCGCTCGTTCTTCCCTTCGGTGGCTCCACGAAATCGACGAAGCGTCTCCCTACATGACTCGTTCACTCACTTGAAAACCTATGAAGCTTCCTTCCGATTTTCCACGACAGCTGTCCCACACTTGCTCTCTAGTGAACTCGAAGGCCTATTCCTCCTGAGCTTTCTCGCAACTTTAAGTTTCTGAAAGAAACCCTTTGCAGCACTCCTTGCGGCAACTCTTCAACCTCGACTGAGTGTTGAAGTCTCTCAACTCTACGCACTCCTGCAGCAGTAGTCTTCCAAAGCTTCGCTCAAAATTGCAACTCTGATACTTCTCCCTGGCCTGCGCACTCCTTGCATGGCTCCGGTGCCAAAATTTGCACTTCTGAGAACTTAGAACAAAATTTCTCTCTACTTGAACCCTTCTGTCAATGCACTCCTTGCGGATGATTCGACTACACTCCTTGCAGGAATTCTCTGGTTCAAGATAGAGAAACAATTGAAACTAACTCCTTGTTCTCCTAGACTTCAATTCAACCATGAAATCACATACACAACACATAAAATAAAATGTATGACAGAAAGCAAACATTCATGAGCATATTAACCTAAATACACATAGAATAACACAAGCCATGAATTTGAATCAGAACTCTTTCTATTAATTGAAATGTCTGTACATGGGTGTTCTTCATACACTTCTCTGCATGCTCTTCTCTTCTAAATGCTTTGATCCTAATACAATGTACAAAGGAGGGTGTCTATATCTCATTTCCTTCTCGATCTCTGAAGCTATCAATTCTAGAATTAAATTCCTATCTAACTTTACATTAAATCTATTAAATGCCTCATCTACCTAAGGACATGATCTATCCACTCAAGGTACATTACAATATACAAGGTGTGCTTCATTAAATCCACACATTAATGGTTGTGCAACAATCCCAAAGTATTTCAAAATTTGGGTTGGTTTGTCCAGCTGATCTCCGCTTGATGTGCTAGCTCGGTTGATGAGTTGGTGATGCTCCTGCATCATTCCCTTAACGGACTAGAATTCCTACCTTAAAAGTCTTTACGACTTCCCTTATTCCATGGACACCATTCCTATTGTCCCTACAAAGGAATAATTTTTTTCTTTAGATGACATAGAGTTCGGGGTTAAGCGGCTTGCAAATGGGAAAGCTAAGGACATTGAAGGCTACCAAGCTGGAATTTTTAAAATCAGAGGGACAATCCTTATCCTTCATATAGACAAGATCTTTAATTTAGTAGTCAAGTAGGGATTCCCTAAGCCTTGGATGAAAATCCTCATTGTTCCTATTTTTAAAAATGGGGATAGAAACATTCCCTCTAATTATAGGACCATTATGATTAGCCCGATTTTAGCCAAGCGTTATGGAATTATTTTGGAAAAGAAGATTATCATTTGGCTAGAAATTCACGGTAAAAGAGCTAAAGGCCAGGCCAGGTTTAGGAGATATCATTAAACTGTGGACCATCTTGTTACCTTTAGGATCATTGTAGAGGAGTTTCACAATACTAAAACCAGTCTTTTTTGTTGTTTTGTTGACTTTAGGAAAGCTTTTGACATGGTTCCTAGGAAAAACCTTTAGAATTGGTTGGAAGAGATAAAAGTGCCTCTCGAGTTGAGGGTTGTTGCAATAAGGATGTATGAGAACTCTATTTCTAAGTTTAAAAACACTGAGGGCTGGTCAGAAGAGATTAACTGCAATATCAAAGTCAAACAAGGTTGTCCCTTGTCCCCTACCCTTTTTGGCATATACATTGATAAATTAGAAGAATGCTTGGAAAAAGAAGGTTGTGTCGGCCCTACTCTCAATGGTATAGTCATCAATATTCCTCTTTATGCCAATGATATTGTTCTTATGGTATGGACTCCCCGTGATCTTGAAAACCAACTAAGAATCCTCAAGGACTTTTGCTCCAATATGGGTATGACTGTTAATACTGATAAGACTAAGTTCATCATTATTAAATCCAATAATATCCCTTATGATACCTTTGTATATGAAAACAACAACTTGGAGGAAGTGACTTCATACAAAATATCTTGGAATTGATATTCACCAGAAGATCAATTGGAGTTAGAGCATTGAGAAAAGGATTATTGGGGAGTGGAAAGATTATTATGGGCTTGAAAACAATTGTAAATCATCTGATCTTTGGATTTGGGATAAGAGGAAAATCCTCTTTGAGAATCTTGTTACAACTGTTATTCTTTATGGATGTAAAGTCTGGGGCTGTAGTATCTCTCGTGAATCCTGGAGAAAGATAGAGAAAATACAAATAAATTTTACAACTTATAATATCAAAATTAAAGGAAATACGCCCTATCCCATCCTCCTCTTAGAAACAAGCCTCTCCCCCATTGAGAGCATGGCTATGAATATATACTTAATGTATGAGAACAAGTTAAACAACATGGAAGACAAGAGGCTACCTAAAATTTCTTCAAAATCAAGTCATAACCACCATCGACTCAAGCAAGGATGGCATAAAGACGCCCGGTCTTGGCTAAACTATTGGGGAATCATGGAAGAAACCATTTTGCAGAATAAAGTTACTATTAAAAAACACATCAAATCAAAATTTAAGGAAACATTGTTGTGTGATAAAGAGTTAGAGGGAAAAAGAAAATGAAGGTACTATAAAGGTGTAATCAACCCTAATCTAGAAGATCAAAATTATCTATCTGTTTTGCCAAGTGTAAAGAAAAAATAAGCATCGTTGAGATAAGAAAAAATTCTCACGAGCTCCAAGTGGAACTAGACGTTGGTCATTTCCTAAAACGCCATGGGATAAAAGAGTGTGTCACCTTTGTGACACTAAGAAGGTTGAAGATGAAAATCAATTTCTTTTAGATTGTCCAGTCTATACCCATATTAGATCTCATTTTCAAAATATTTATCACACTACCAACCTTCCTAACCTCTTAACTCAACAAAAGTATGGTGATCCTCGAAAGCTTCTCTTAAAGATTTTCGAGCACAGAAACAAAATTCTAAAGAATCACAAGTAATCACTTACCCTCTTAAGGTCTGATAGACCAATTCGGTCTTAGTGGACGTTAATCATCATCATCATCATCATCATCAATATATTGTTATTATAAATTTAGATTCTATTCAATACAAAGTATCTCTATTTTATATATTGGTATTTAAATTATTATTTTAAACAATTTACTTTTAAGTAAGTAAAAAAAAATACACATTTATAAAAGATTTCAAAACATTAAGATACATAATTATAATAATAAAATAAATAAAAATGATACATAAATTTATAATGCTCTAGTATTTTTTTAAATGTATTAATGAAAATAATTAAATGTGTTTGATGTATAACTAAATTTTATAAAAGAATATTAAATATAAAAGTTATATAAAAAAAATTCACAATTAAATTCACAATTTATTATTAAACAATTTATAACTAGTCATGAATTATTTTTTTTAATTTTTATTTTACATATTAATTTAAATATGTTAAAGTAGATCTTTGATCTTTAAATTGGAAAATTTAAATAATAAAAATGTTTTTAAATAATTTATAAAAATAATTGCAACCATAAATTAAAAAAAAACAAATTTATGAATTAGTTTTTTATTTTTATTTTATAGATCAACTCAAACATACTTAAAAGCAATTTTTTCCTCATAAAACACAGATAATAGAAATGTTTATAAATAATTTATGGGTATATAAAATATAGATCTACATATCTTTGAAATTATATGTATATATTTTTATTAATAAAAGGTTTTTCATAATAGAAAGGTTTATAAACAATTTATGGATATATAAAATATAGATCTACGTATCTTTGAAATTATATCTATATATTTTTATTAATAAAAAGTGTATTTTATGGTATTACAATATTAGCTATATATCAATTCTATATATTATATTATATAAAATCAAAGCTATAATAATAACCAATTTTATATAATTTAAATAATAATGAATTACAAATATTTATAAATAAACCTAATAATCAATTACATAATAAAAAATTACGTATGAATATGAAGTAAATAATAATAATCATAATATATCAAATTAAAATTCTAATGATACAAATAATTTCTAAATATTATCAAAAAAATAAAAATAACTAATCTTTTTAATTTTGAAAACTTTATAAATTAATATTAAACATTTTAATAATTATTTTAAATAATATTGAATATATACTAAATCAAAATCATTCAAAGCATTAAGTTTGAGTAAAAACAAAATTTCACTATTATTGTAAATACAATTATCCATTGTGAGGAACTTATTATGATTTATTTATAAACAACCATTTCACACAATTTAAAACATAATGTATTGTCAAAAGTTTATAAATGAACATATTATTAAATTACAAAACTTCAGGTACTATAATGACATTTTATAAGAAAATGTATTATTGAAATTTGCATTCAATATGAAATTTTATAAGAAAAAGTATTATTGAAACTTGTATTCAATGTTCTTGTAGGTTAAACAATGTTCTTGTGTATTAAATAACAAATTTCACAAGGACTCAGTACAGAGTTTTAAGCGTTCACACCCAGTCTTTAGTGAGATAACTCTTTCTTCTTCAATGGAGAGAATTTAGTGATGAAGGTGTGGGTAAATGTTCTTTGATTTCATTTTTACGTTTGTTTTTTTTCATGGGTTAAGTACGAAGAACAGTAACGTAACAAGTGCAATCCTTTCATTACTTATGGTTTAAAAATTATTAATTAAAAAGTTTTAAAAATTAAAATTTTCAAACTCTTTTTTTATCGACTAAAGAAACTATAGTAGGCGGGTTGCTGCAATTAACTTATCATTAATAGTGTTAGTAAATTATTGGTTTTATATCCTAACATGTTTACTGCTACTTTATAGGAAGGCCCCCCTCTCCAGGGATCTACTAATTCGTCTGGCCGGTTGGATATTTCTTGACATTGTCCCGGAAATCAATTCTACTGCCTTCGATACAAAATTCTCACAATCCGATTCAACTTAAAATAAAAAATTTAATTACTAAATAAGAATTTCATGTATGATTTGTAATTACCATATATCATTGTATACATACGGATACACTAACCCTCTATACATGAAGATACCCTGACCCTATATATTACATATTGATATCCTAACACTAATAAATTTAATTTGGGTTTTGCACGTGCATATGAGAACAATGCGTCTGGCATTTGAAATAGCACACAGGCCAGAGAGGCACACATACTGTGCAATTATTTCTTTTAAGAAACAGGGAATTTTAATTTACAAATTTGTGCACAAGTGCACAGAGAAAGCGTTAAAACCTTAGTTTGGATTTTGAAAAATAGAGAAAGAATAACAAAAGGGAGGTAGGATGGACCAAACATGGCATGCCCTTGGATACTTCTACTTTAAAATTAATATCAACGGTTTGAGTGGAAACTTCATGATCATGGATGATCCCTACACTCTTCTGACTTCAAAAACATTTTGAAATAAACACTGTTTATCAAAAACGTTTTTAAACTAACACAGTTTTGAAATAAACACTGTTTATCAATAACGTTTTTAAACTAACACAGTTTATTAGATACAACAACGGTTTGAGTGGAAACTTCATGATCATGGGTGATCCCTACACTCTTGTGACTTAAAAAACATTTTGAAATAAACACTGTTTATCAAAAACGTTTTTAAACTAACACAGTTTTGAAATAAACACTGTTTATCAAAAACGTTTTTAAACTAACACAGTTTATTAGATACAAGAAGTCTCAGTAAAAAAAAATTAATCGAAAATTAAAATTAATTACAAAACAAGATTACACATCTATCGAGCTTTTGTCTGGAACAAGTGAATTCTCGAAAAGACCACGAACAATATTGGTCTACTAACAGTGGGCATCCATACCGATAAGTCTCACTGAAGGAGTTTGCAGAAGCAATTAAATTTTATGACAATGGAGTCGATCTGATTTCAGAATTGTCAATTCCTTGCGATAAAACAAAATGTCATCATGCATTGTCTAATGAAAAATAAGGTTTAACAAAAAGATGACTTTTCAAAGCATGTTTTGATAGACAACTTTTACTTACGATGAGGAATTACTTCAACCATATCTTCAAATTATTACACGTGAAACAATAATCCCACATGATTATAATCACTCTTGCCATTGAAATTGAATACATTACCATTATTTCATTTGCATCATTCTTGCCCTAGAATTCGAATACATTACCATTATTTCATCTGCATCTCTTTATCGAGGGATTTTTTTCAAGACTACTACTAATCCAATATTGTTTTTCCATCAGATAACTTCCATCGCTATGACTGTTTATTTTTGTACAAACACGCATCACAGAAATATGGAGGACGAATACCTTTTTTTCGGAGCTCTATTCCTTGGTCTTGTTTTGAATATGTTCAATGGAATTTCAAATATGTTCAAACGAATTCCTTGCAATGTGAGGAACCTAGAGTGATGTCGCAATGTGACGGACATAGGCATGTTGTTACAAAGTGGATAGTAACGTCTCATTGTGACAAACATCAATAGATTTTGTAATGTGTTTCACATCACCTTGTCGTCGAAATGTGACAAAAAAATCCTTAGAGTGCAATGCAACACACATATCCCAACATCGCATTGTGAAAAACATTTCCAAATGTCACAATGTGTCAAACATAGTAACCTTGTCATCGGATGAGCATGCCCCTATGTTCCAATCTCATGAAAAAAATTGGATGTTACAATGTGACAAACATATTAATGTTGCAGTGTGTCGAATATAATAATTTCACACAGTGACGACTATAGTAGCGTTGAAATCCGATGAACATAAAACCATTGCAATTTCATGAACATACTAATGTTGCAAAGTAATGAACATAAAATGACGTCACAACGTGGTGAACATAGGCATGTCGTCGCAATGTGTATAGTAACGTCGCATCATGACAAAGATAAACAAATATTGTAATGTGTTGAACGTCACCTTGTCGTCATAATTTAATGAACATATACAAATGTCGAAATGTGGATAACCATAGTAACGCCACAATGTCAGTTTTTGCTCATGACATTGTGACGCTAGTTAAATACATTCATGAGATTTTGACATTACTATGTTCAACAAATTCCAATGTTTTTATGTTCATCAGATTGCAACATTACTATGTTTGTTACTCTCTAACAAACATGTTCTTCAGATGATGGGGTTGGTGTTGGAATAGGTTTCAAAGTGAGATAGTCATTATGTTCCTCAAATTGCAATATTGGGAAATGTTTGTCTCATTGCAATATTGGTCTATGTTTGTCAGATTGCGACAATGGGTTGTGTTCATCTTGTTGCAACGTTTCAAAATGTTTTTCACAATGCGACGTCATGATATGTGCGTCACATTGCAACATGAGGATATGTTTATCACATTGTGATGACAAGGCATTTTTTGTCAGATTGTGACATTCGTTTATGTTTGTCACATTGTGACGACAAGGCTATATCCGTTAATTTATGATGACATGGCTATGTTTGTCACATTACACGACATTTGTATATGTTCATCACATTGTGGCGACAAGGTGATGTGAAACACATTGCAACGTCTATTTATGTTTGTCACAATGTGACGTTGCTATTCTCATAACGATGACATACCTATTCTCACCACATTGCGCATCAATTTCTGTTCACCATTTTGTAACATTAGTATGTTTAAGAAATTGTAATGTTTTTATGTTCGTCATATTGTAACATTAGTATGTTTCTCGTTGTGTGGCATTACTATGTTTCACACAGTGCAACATTACTATGTTTGTCACGTCGTAATGTCGAATATTTTTCATTAGATTGGAACATTGAGGTATGTTCATCGAATGGAAAGGTTGTGTTCGACACATTATGAAAAGGAAGATTTTCCAAAGTTAAAAATAAAAATCTATCTAAGTGGTCGCTTTTTGAAAATGATAGGAATTTTGAACTCATGCAATATACAACATAGAAGGAAACTTAGAATTATACTGGTTCGATGGAAATTGATAACATGTGATCTTAAACTGTATAATTTAAACCTTCAAAATAAGCATACAAAAAATTATATTATGCATGTATGCATTCCTCTTTTTGGTGTTGCAAATTGACACTGTCCATAAAACATAAATGAAGAGGTTAAAATAAATTATGATTTATAGTAGAAAAATATTTAACTCAAATCCATTTATAACTAATTCTATAAATATTATATTATTTAGTATACATTAATACATTTTTAATAAATACATAACTAAAGTATTAATACATTAGTACATTAGTAATACACTAATTAATGAAATATTGATAGGTTAATAATATATTGTTATTAGACATTTGATTGTTATAGACATTTGATTTTTATTGAATACAAAGTATCTCTATTTTATATGTTGGTATTTAAATTATTATTTTAAACAATTTACTTTCAAGTAAGCGAACAAAATAGTCATTTATAAAAGATGTGAAAACAATAAAATACATAATTATAATAATAAAATAAATAAAAATGATATATAATATTATAATGATAAATTTGTTTTTTAAATATATTAATGAAAATGAATTAAATATGTTTTTTTTATAACTAAATTTTATAAAAAGAATTATTAAATATAAAAATTATATAAAACATTTCACAATTAAATTAAATGAACAATTTATTAAAAAAAAAATTACAACTAGCCATGAATTATTTTTTCTTATTTTTATTTTAAATATCAACTTAAATATGTTAATGAATTATTTTTTCTTATTTTTATTTTACATATCAACTTAAATATGTTAAAGTAGATCGTTATCAGAAAATTGGAAAACTTAAATAATGAAAATATTTTTAAATAATTTATAAAAATAATTGCAACCATAAATTCACAAACAAAGTTATGGATTAATTTTTTATTTTTATTTTAATGATCAACTCAAACATACTTAAGTAAGTTTTTCCTCATAAAACTTACATAATATTTACATAATATGAATCTTTATAAATAATTTTAAAATATAGCTCTCCATAACTTTAAAATTATATCTATATATTTGTATTAATAAAAGTGTATTTTATAGTATTATAACATTAACTATATCAAATCTATATAATATATTATATAAAATCAAAGTAATATATTATATAAAATCAAAGCTATAATAATAACTAATTTTAAATGATTTAATTAATAATAAATTACAAATATTTATAAATAAACATAATAATGAATTACATAGTAATAAAAAATCACATATCAAGTAAATAATAATCATAATATATGAGTTTAAAATTCTAATTATACAAATAAAGTCTAAATATTATCAATAAATAGAAATAACTAATCCTTTTAGTTTTAAAAAAATTATAAATTAATATTAAACATTTAAACAATACTGAATATATACTAAATATTTTAGGATTTATTACTCACGAATATTGTTATATTATAAAAAAAAATTTAATATCAATATTAATTTTTAATATTTTATTATATTTATGAAGAAAAAAAATATTATATTTATTATTTGATTAAAAAAATCTTAATACATAATATTAAGTACTGAATATATACTAAATATTTTAGGATTTATTACTCACGAATATTGTTATATTATAAAAAAAAAAAATTAATATCAATATTAATTTTTAATATTTTATTATATTTATGAAGAAAAAAAATATTATATTTATTATTTGATTAAAAAAATCTTAATACATAATATTAAGAAAAAAATGTCATATAATTATTTCAGTATATAATTATTGTGTAATAAAAATTAATATTAATTATTTGATTACATTTTTTATATTTTAAACTAAAAGTTAATATTAATATATTAAAATAAGACAACATTTATATAAAACATTTTTTATATAATTATTTGATATATAAAACATTACATTATACTATAATTATTAATATATTATTATATTATATAAAAACAATAATATCAATATTAATTATTAATAATTAATTACTATTATATTAAAAAAATTATTTTATTATATCAATAAAAAATACATTATATTTATTATTTAATCACTTTATTATTTCAATAAAAAAGACATTATATTTATTATTTGATTACAAAAATGTTAATACATAACATTTATATGATATATTATATAACACAAAAACATCTATATGATATATTATATAAGACAAAGACATCATATAATTATTTGATTGCATTTATTGTATCAATAAAAAACACATTATATAAACAAAATATATATATATATATATATATATATATATATATATATATATATATATATATATATATATATATATATATATATATATA
>ML781211.1:528942-547232 GCA_009831015.1 Picea engelmannii | reverse complement strand
ACCATCTTTATATCCAATAAAGATACATTTTTCATCCTTCTTATCTAGCTTACTCCTATTTTCCTTTGGAACATGAACATATGCATCGCAGCCAAATACCTTAAGATGTGTGAGAGAAGGTTCCTTACCAGTCCATACCTCTTCTGGATTCATGTCATCCAACGCTGATGAGGGTGATTTGTTGACCAGATAACATGCAGTACCCACTGCCTCTGCCCATAATTCTTTCCCTAGCCTGACACCATTGAGCATGCACCTTGATTTTTCCATCAGCGTCATGTTCATCCTTTCTGCAACTCCATTCTACTGAGGTGTATATGGAGTAGTCTTTTGCCTTGCTATACCGCACTTCTTACAAAATTCTTCAAATTCATTCTTGCATAACTCTCCCCCATTATCTGTTCTCAACACTTTAATTCTTTTCTCTGTTTGATTCTCAACAAGAGCCTTAAACTCTCTAAACCTGTCAAAGACTTCAGATTTCTTCCTGAGGAAATATATCCAAGTTTTCCTCGAGAAGTCATCTATAAATGAGACATAGTACACAGATTTTCCCAATGATGGGACCGACACAGGTCCAAAAACATCACTGTGAACTAGCTATAAAATTCCTTCTGGCCTCGTTGCACCAGAGGGGAATCTTACCCGATTCTTCTTCCCATATAGACAATGTTCACAGAAATCAAAATCCAGAGAGAAGTTAAACATACCTTCAACCATACCTTTATCGTGTAGTAATCTAAGACCCTTCTCTCCGATATGCCCCAATCTTTGATGCCACAACATAACCTTTTATCCAGAGACTGTAGGAGTTCTTTCCTCTTCAACTCCAATATCAGGAACAATGGAGCTATTACAGCCATCACTAATAGTGCTTCCTAGTAGATTATACATAGTTTCAAACCAAACTCCCTTCATCAACACCATTGCTCCTCGAACCATCCTGCAAGTTCCATTTTCAAATATTGTTTTTACTCCTGCATCTTCCATTTTTCTTAAAGAAATCAAATTTCTGGCCATATCTGGGATGTGCATAACACCACAAAGTGTTCTAATCCTTCCATATATGAGCCTCAACTTGACCCTTCCTCTTCCTATGATTCTAATTGTCGAATCATTACCTAAGAAAACATTACCTCCATCATATTTTTCATATTCGAAGAACCACTCCCTGTGGGGATTCATATGAAATGATGCACCAGAGTCAACCAACCATGCCTCATGATCTTCATGTGTTCTTGAAGAGGCCAAGTACACATCCCCTCCTTCTTCCTTGGAGGTCTTTTCTTTTGTAGAAGAAGATTCGTCAGATCCCTTCTTTTTCTCAAGTTTGGATCTACACTGCTTCTTGTAGTGCCCTTCTTTTCCACATCTCCAACATACCCTTACAAGCTTTCTGGGAGATTTAGATCTACCCTTAGACTTAGATCTCCGACTTAAGAAACTAGATCTATTTCTTTCCTAGGAACGACCCCTTGTAAATAATGTGTCTATGCTATGTCCTTCCATATTCTTCCATCTCATCTCCTCCGACAACAAGGATCAGACTACTTCTTCAAAATTCAAATAAGTTGTATTACTACCTATGGCCACAACCAGACTATCCCACGAATCTGGTAAATAACACAACAAAATGATACATTTATGTTCATCTAAAATTTTAATATCAATAGATACTAATTGACTTACCACAGTATTGAAGGCATTCAAATGCTCTGCCACCGAGTCTCCATCTCGCATCCTTAGGTTATATAGCTTCTTTCTCAGGAATAGTTTATTTACCAAGGACTTAGACTAATACAACTTCCCCAACTTTTCCCATAAATCATTGGTTGTAGCTTCCTCTGACACATTCAGTAATACTGAATCGGAAAGACACAGTCAAATTGTTCTCTTTGCTTTCTGATCCAACTTTTTCCAGTCATCTGCAGAAGTTTCTGTAGGTGCAGTACCTGGATCTACCATGATCCACTGATCTCTGTCCACCAACAGATCTTCCATCTTGAGCTTCCATAGCTCAAAACTTTTCCCATTAAACTTCTCGATCTCCATCTTTGAATTGTTTGCCATTTCTTTTCACCTGAAAAACAATACCACGGATCTCCCCCTGTAACAAGGTTTATCACAGTCCCAAGCCAAACCCTTGACCACAAAGTCATCGCCCCGAAGCCAATAAAGCTCTGATACCAAATGTAAATTCTAACCTTATACAATATCTACTACAAACAGATATTCATAAAAGAACAGAAAAGATACAATGGAAAATACAAACATTACACAGAAAAATTTCCCCTAGAAACCCAAACTGGGAAAACCAACATATTCTATATTCATTCATTATCATACATTGTTTACATTACAATATACATATAGGAGCGAGCGCCATCCAAAACCCTAACCCAATGACCTGGATTAGTCCAAAACCCTAATTCCTTAACCGGAAATAGAAAACCATCAGCAAAAACCATGTGCCGAAAAACCACCTAAATACATGACATGTTTCTCGAGGCAGGTGTCACATTTCCCGAGGTAGAAAAAAATTTTACTCGTGCAAAGAATATAACACATACCCAACAAATTGCACATGCTTTACATTCAAAATGATCATTCTTCATAACGAGAAGACCATCAACCATTGTTTTTCTTTACAACAACATCAAATCATTGTAATTGAGGTTCCCATACCTGTGACTCCATAACTCTTTTGTTGACATTGTTGTGGATGCCAATGTAACATGACTATTTATAGTCACATCCAACTTATACAATCCACCAACTCTGGGTACCTGTGGAAACAATCCATCCTGTAGTGATCTTCGACATCTTTTACAACACACCTTAACTTACCAAATTCCACTTTTAAATCATTATCAGTGATAGTAGAAACATATATTAACATCACATTATGAATCTCTCTCAATTGTCCATTAGATAAGTTTACACTTATTACTCCATATCCCTAAACTTTATGTGATATGTTATCTCCTAAATAATTGTGTGTGTCATCAATGTTCTAATAATATTCATACCATTCTCTATTACAAGACATATGGACATACACCAGAATCTATGAATCATGCATTCTCGTCATTAGTTTTAGCAGACAATGCAGCTTCAAAAATAAACAACTTGAAATATTTTTAAATCCATCATTGACTCAAGTGTCTTTGTGCAAAAAATTTCCATTATGCCTTTTATATCTTTGATTGGACTCATGATACTTTCTTCTATAACATTCTTTAGCCAAATGTCGAGGTTTTCCACAATATTCACATTCAACATTTCGTTTAACATAAGAATCAAGATGTCGTACCCTTTTTTTTTTGCTTGAAACTTGTGTTTATTCTTGCCCCACGGTTTACCTCTATATGATTTTTTACCTCTTGCAATCAATGCCAAATCTGAGCCACTTGAGTCCAAATCATTATTTTTCATTCTTTCTTCCTCTTGAAGAAGAATTCCTAATAACTCACCAAAAGTATGGGGCGAAGGCCTAGCTCCAAGTGTTGAAATAAAGACTTTATAATCTTGTACTAAACCCTTTAATGTGATGGTTACCAAATTAGAACTAGATACTTCTTCACCAATGTCACCCAACTTATCACTTAGATCTTTGATGCGAAAAATGAAGCTATGTATACTTTCATTGGATTCCATTTTAATAGACAACAACTTAGTTTTTAAGAATAAGATTATGTTTGCATTAGATATTTCATACAAACCTTTGAGAATGTCCCACATCTCTTTGGAAGTCTTACAATATTGGATGTGAGGAATTATGCTACCATTTACCACATCCACAATAGCACCTTCGACTTCATTTCTCTTCCCAGTCTGAAATGGAGGCAACAACAGTGGGCTTGGTCTCATCTCAATAGTCCACATATTATATGTTTCAAGCATAGTCATCAACTTAAATTTTCAGTTAACATAGTTTTCGCCATCAAACTTGGTAGATTCATTCAAGTATGAATCGGTGAGAGGATTTGACATCTTCCTCAATCAAATAATTCACAAATAAATTTACCTTTTATGTTGGGTCACTTGATGGCTTCATCGCACTATTTTTTATTCTTTAACGATCCAACTTAAGGTGGATGCACCTTTTTCACAATAGCAGATCGCAAGGGAAGGCCGATAAAACTCCTTGCACAGGTATTTCAAGCTTCCACTTCTTCTCAAAATTGGCTTTGTTAGAGTTCACAGTGGGGCAGTAAAGATTGGGCAATGATTCCTTTAATCTGCAACAATCAACTAATCTCCCCTTGACTCTTACAACAACCTCCACAACAACTCACTTACACGGACAGAGATAAATGCTTTACTTGATCACGAACAACAAGGCGACTACTATAGATGGCAAGAAACGATGTAGACTGCAAGTTCCAGCACGCGGCCTTTCTCTCCACGTAGTGCCAACAACGACCTCGTTGAACCTGCAAATTTATGTAGCAGTCTCACGCAATACTAACAGCCTCCAACACTTCGCCTGTTGTGGACAACCTATTTCGCTCTGATACCAAAATAAATTTAGAGAAATAACACAGCGGAATATTCACACAATTCATGTAAGACCAAACTCACGAAAAACATAGATTCACAGAGGAAAAACTCTACATATATAGATTAATGCTCATTAATAAGATTAGAATACACTCCTAAGATTGTGAACCTCAAACCTAAAAATTATACAACAAACTAGAAACAATGCTATAACAATATTCCTAATTTATCAACAATATAGATCTCTCCATTTCTACATTAATCTAGATATTATTCTTAGAGTTTAGTTGTGAGTGAAGTCATATTCATACTCTATCAAACACTTATCAAGTGAGTTTCAAATTGGAGCTAGCATAGTGAAGGGTGGTTATGTTGATTATGGTTTTCGCTTATAATTGATATTGATTGAGTTGTAAACTATATCTATTAATTGGGTTCCCAAAGCGTGGTTATGTTGATTATGGTTTTCGCTTATAATTGATATTTATAGAGTTGTAAACTATATCTATTAAGTGGGTCCCTCTCGCACTAACTCCTTGTGATGGGGCCTCGTGCGTAATCAAGCTTTTCGGTAGGACGTTTCATTTAAAATGCCGGAGAATCTCTTCTCCCGAATAAAGGCCGGAGATCAATGAAGTTAGTAGTCCCAATTAGAACGGACAGGCAGCAGAACCACTTCTCTAGCTGAGCAGTCTTCCCGAACTAAAACTTACCGAAATGAATGCTTTCCTGTACTCCTGGTAGGGAAACTAGATCTTCTCGGATATAGAGCTACAAGGGCCCTTTCAGAGAAGGTATAATACTTAGGTATAATACTTATTAAGGCCCGAAACCTTTAATTAAAGGTGGAACCTATAAGGGGCGAACCTGAAGTCCTATCCTCTGGCGGGCATAACCTTACAGTGGCGACAAACCTAAGAGCGAGTAAATCTACGAATGGAGAACTGGCACGGTAGAACTGCTGTAACTATTTTCTGAGTGCTAAGGTTGAGTGAAATAATATTTGGTTGAGCCATAGAATGCTGAGACCGAATGCTATATGGTGCTGGTGTTTCTCCAGAAAGAGGAGGAACCAGAAGGGCATTGTTCTGTAGATGCCTGTGATTATAAATCGTCGGACGAGAGAGATTGGGATGTGGTGTGTCCTGGATATGATCGTGAACTTTATCTGAAGGGACGGCGACTGCCTCTCCATTACGAGGAGTTGAATGGACATATACTGCATCTAAGGATTTCCATCATATAGTATATGGAACACTGAAAAACAAGAGACGATATCATTGTAGATGCCATCCAGAGTAAGGGAAGGTCAACAATAAATAGAGGGCAGCGGTGACATGGAAAAATATCGGTCATTAAAGTGCAGGGATTTCTGTGACGGAAACTATTCCCACAACAAGAGGGACATGGGGAAGCCAAAATGTCTCTTCATCAAAGAAGCCCCGCGAACAAGATGAGGATTGAGGTTGTATGTCAGTCCAGACCCAGTCCGTGGAAAAGATTACCCGATGAAATGAGAAATGAAGGCTTCCATAGAAACCAGAGGTAAAAGAGGAAAATCTCCACAACGGAGCATTCAGCTCAATCGGAACCTGCAACTTCGTCGTCATCTGAGGGAGCCCACATAGGATTCAATGGGAAATACATCATGACATATAGAACCTCATCCTCGGAGAGCAATGCAACGGGCATATATGTTGAAGGATTTTCCGCTGCAGCTGTTGGGACCTGGCTGTGGTGACTGTGAGCGAAAAAGACGGCATTAAGGGCATAAAAGCCTAGAAAATAAATCAGCATTAAATAAATCGCGACCAGTGAGTCCCGGCCATTGGAGTTGTTACGGATGCTTAGGGTACCATATACCATAATAATGTGGCATTGGTGCATTGGGCATATACAGTAGAGCATGGAATCCGTATTACAGCAAAAGATCACAAGGAGGTTGGAGCACCACCATATTTGTAACAACTTTACTTGGGAGAAAGATATAGCCACAGTGTCCATTCCACTTGGACGGACCTGGAAGAATCCTTGAGAGAGGATTGCTAAGTCTCAGTAGATAAAAGAAATGCATGGTCGGGAGCCCCATCTGAATTTCGCTCTACACGCATAAAACTGGAAGCTGAGAATCCTAGATTATGCTGTATTATGCTAAACATTATTATTACGTAGATTTATTTCGTTAGATATCATATTTATTATCACAATATTATTGCTCAAACTTATGGGTATAACTAAAGTATGAAAATGAAATAACTGTTGGGAAGTGACAACTAATTGACCAATTTTGGTCTAGTTGTTCACGATGGTTTTTACCAACAAAATCTTGTTTGAACTACTCAGCAATAATAGGAGCAGCATTTATTGTTAATAAAATGATGTTGTCATTGTCCCCTGGATGTTTCCCTAAAACCCTGCTGGTTTTACCAAGTAAATCCTTGCTTGCTGTGTGACTGTTTTCTGTACATGTTTATGGTGTAAATTATTTTCTGTGGGTTCAAGAATATAACAAGTGGTATCCGTGCGTTGAGTTGAATGAGAAATTGCAACATGGAATAACAGAGAAACACATCATCTGTTGTGAAACTGCTATAACAGAGAGTCGTGTCATCTGATCAGCATGATATCTCATGTTGTAGCAAATATGAGAGCTTAGTGGTGATCACGCAAAGTCATTCTGCGTAGTCTTGGGAGAGCCGCTTTTCCCTTGGCCGTGGTTAGAAAAGGAGCCGTCATTTTTTTGAAGGGAAGAGCCGCAACTGTAATCACAGTTTGTAAGTATGCAATAAGATTTGAGACAGAGTTGGAGGTCAATAGCATTGAGACACAGACCTGTACTTTGCATCCATCACTGTAAGAGTCCAATCCTTGAAGAATCCCTGGGTTATTTTTCACCTGCGTGAGATCACATGAAGATTTGAGGCTGCCGGATTGTTCAATCTGGAGAAGCCGTCGCTTATTTGTTCAAGATCGCTACTGCAAGGTTGAAGCATTGCCAAGGTGAGAGCACTTGGCTGATTATGTGAAAGAAAAGGATCTCGTGTAGAAGGATCGACGGCAGCAGAGAAGTCCACGTCGTTGGAGGAAGAGCTCTTGGGCGCTACTGGAAATTCAGGAGCACGTGAGTGCCTGTGGAGGGGGGGTCTCGGCCTTGGTGAGGAGGTGTAGATGAAGGTCAAAGAAGGAGCCATCTCGATCAAGACGATCATGTCCCAAAAGAAGGAGCTTCTTTTAAAATCGTGATTGCTGTTCGAGAGATCACGGACTTCAAGGTCCTAGACCTACGGAGATTGAGAGGCAGAAGGTTGTCAAATGCAGATCCGTGAGGCATTTTTCTTGGGATGAGCCACCGCCTATGATTTTACGGGGAAGAGCTGCCTGGTAAAGGCATCGTTGTATTGACGGCAGAAGAAATGGAACTCTTCAGCGTACCTGTGTTGATCAATGCAAGAAATCCATTGTGTAGACGTTATTAAAGGAGCAGTCGCTGTCAAGGAGAAAGCTTCATTGTCGAGGAGCAGGACTGGAGCTCGGCATGGTTTTGCGTGTGCTGGAGGCGTAGAATGATCTGATGATATCATGTTTTTTTTAAAAGGAACTTTTTGTTGAAACATACATCAAGACGCTTCATCGCGTCCCATTGATGAACGAATACGCATAGTCGGAAGCTCTAAATCATGCACTGTGTGGTATGCAGATGAAGGCATGGAGACGAGAGGGTTGATGACATCCCCTATGGATGCATTTCGGTGGAGAGTCGGGAGCAGAAGACATAACATCTGATGTGAAGAGATCCACCAGTCCCTAAGCACGCTTTTTCCACTGTGTGTGCCGTAGAGGAGCTTGACGGTAGGGAAGCGCTTTTTTGTCCAAGGCCACGATTTATCAAATTATATGTGCATGAGGTCGCCATGATCTAGTGGAAGCTGTAAAATTTTCTGGACTATATCTGCTCGATTCGAAGGTTGCCGAATGATCAGAGTGAGCTTCCTGCTAATCAAAGCAGGCTATTTTGATGGCTTGAGTCCTCGTTAGAGAGGGCAATTGTCACCAGGAGGCAGCAAGTAGAATGCCATGGATCAGTGTCTAAACACAAGATGGATGTTGTGGAAGATGCATGGCGGCAGCGGCCATGGTGGAGTCATCACATGAGGATGTAGAGAAAGATGGTCGCGGGGCCACCATTGGAGCAAAATGGTCGGGATGTGATCTGGCATGGTCAAGCGGCATGGAATGGTGAAAGAGAGGACGGTAATGGTAGTTACCTTATGAGCATTTTTTAATAGAGTTGTAAATTTATTACATGTAATACTGCTGTAAGACCTTGATAGGCATGCGTACCCCTGTTTTTCCCCGGTAAAGTCTAGTAGGTGATAGGGGTGGGTTTTGGGTCATGTTTGTTATCCGTAGTTTAATGTCCATGAAATTGCATGTAATGAAGTCTGTTTAGGCTCGGAAAAACTCGATTGTAAATTGGTCTGGATGTGAGCGGTGAGAGTTTACTTGGCCGGCTTGGCCAGTTTTGGTCAGGGAAATGTTCATGTTAAGGTGGACCTATGGGACTCCATTGAAAGTTGCCTGGAGGTGAGCTTGTGTTGAGCTTACTTGGCTGACTTCGTCTGGTTTTGGGGAAGCTCTCGAACACAGTGTTTGAGGTGGAGCATTGAAGGTGCTCAGGATCACGACAGAAGAGTTGTTTGCAAAGCTCAAGAATTCATTGTATGGCCTGGAAAGCGCATCCAGGAAATTGATACAAGAAGTTGATTCCTTCATGGTAAGCCAAGATTTACAAGAAGTGAAGGTAACCATTGTGCTTATGGTACTCACTATCTTGGTGTTTAAATTGTTAACGATATGCTTGTAGCAAGCAGTAGCATGGTTAAGATCAACAGGTTGGCTCAATTGACTTGGACATTCGATATGAAAGTTATGGGAGCCACAAAACAATCTTGAGCATAGAAATTCACAGATGGGATTGATGGTAAGTTTTTGGGTTATCACAACTTGAGTACATGGTAAGGATACTCAGGAAATTCGGTATGAATGATGTGAAACTGGTAAAATATTTTTTGGCTTTGCATTATAAGTTTTCTTCAGGTTTGTGTCCAAGTGATGAAGAAGAAAATGGTTATATGTCTCATGTATAGTGTGCTAGTAGAAATATTGATGATTGCGATGAAAGGATGAGATATTTCACGTGCAGTTGGTGTTGTCAGTGGCCACATGACAAATCCAGGTGGAGCAGTGAAATGGGTGTTTTGATTTTGGAAGCACTAGTATCACCTATATTTAGCTTGCAAGAAGGTGATGAATGGACAATGGCATGACATCATGATAATTGTTGTCAAGGTGGAGATTGTTTGGAAGTGACAACTAATTGACCAATTTTGGTCTAGTTGTTCACGATGGTTTTTTCCAACAAAATCTTGTTGGAACTACTCATCAATAATAGGAGTAGCATTTATTGGTTTTAGTTTAGTCTAACTGAAGGAAGAGGTGTATAAATGTGAATGCCTCAGAGGCATTTGATGAGCAGGGGCTTCAAGCTGTCTCCTGGGCTGTCTGCTTGCCTAAGGCTCGATGTAATCTCTTGATTCCTGATAATAGAATGATGTTGCCATTGTCCCGTGGATGTTTCCCTCACCTTGAGGGTTTTACCAAGTAAATCCTTGCTTGCCTGTGTGACTGTTTTCTGTGCATGTTTGTGTTGTAAATTATTTTATGTGGGTTCAAGAATATAACAATAACAAGCAAATGAACATACTATCCACACAAATTAACACTTACACTTAAAAGTGGGAAAACTTAGGTACAAGGTGAGGCCTCTTCTCTTCTCTCTTTTCTTTAGTTATGAGAATGTAAATAATAAAAAGGGAAAGTCATCCAAAGTGTAGCCTAATGGATGCTATAAAATTTTAGTGCTCCTCTATTGTTCTCTCAAATCCTACTCTTAGATGGTCTACTCAACTATGGAACAAGTACAATGCTAAAAGAATGGAACCCCCTCTCCTCCTAATGGGCCAATATTTAACAATAGTAGTCTAGGGTTAGGGTTGTTGCATTCCTCAACCCTAAAATAGTGTTAGGTTTTTTGACCTTCTATAATCTCTTAAATTCCACACTTGACTAGCCCCACACTTGAGTAATGGGGATTGACCGGGCATCCACTCATTATCATTGTTGTTAACACGGTAGGTCAACTTGCACATGCATAATTCTACATAAAATTATGGTTGTTTTAGCACCATTTGAAAGATCTTGGTGTGTAGAACTGTGTACCCCAAATTTCTAAACTAGGACCTACCACTAAAACAAGTGGTGCAATCCAATTCCTCTAGTTTTTCTAGATGAAAAGTACCAAGATAGATGAAAAATTCATTATGGATCATACATCTTAATTAATGGAGTTTTTTATTCCCCAAAATATTTTACTAATGAGGTGAGGAAACTTTTCCTCTACCTTCTCCCTAGAGTCTGATTTTTCCTTCCTCAGAAGTTGTCCTTTCAACTAGATTTGTCCAATGTCATGCTACTCCTATTTGGTATTTCTAGACTTCTTCTAAAAAACCGTATCTTCTACTAGCTCTACCTAAGATTTTGTTGTTTATTCCTCTAAGCTAAGTAGGACGTGCTACTTAGTTTCCTTATTCAACATGGAAGTCTCATAAATTTTTAGATTTTCCACATCCATTACGTGCATATATGGTGGTAAATTGAGTCTGCAGGAATTATCACAAACCTTCTCCAATATCTCAAAAGTACCATACCACAAATCCTTGATCTTCTTACCAAAACCTTGTAGTACTTCCTTGTTCAATTTCGACCAAACTCTCTCTCCCAACTTAATTTTTTTCTTAGTTCTATGTTGATCATGTCAGACCTTGTACCTTTCATATCGATTCTTCAATGTCTCTTGTACTTGCATATGAATATGCCTAATATTTTCAACAAATTTATTAGCTTTCAATGCTTACCCTATGATGTCTTCCTTCATACCTAATTTTTCTCCATAAACAACATCCAAGGGTGAAGATAGAAAATAACCAAATAAACTTTCAAAAGGGGTCTTACCAGTAGAAGTGGAACACTCTATTATAAGAATGTTTCATATAGAGTAGATTTTCATCCTAGGTCTTTATATTCTTTTGATTTGATTGTAACCCCATAAAATTTGATGCAAAGTCTTGTTGACAACTTTAGTCTTCCCATCTGTATATGGATGGGAAGATGTAGATCTATTCAACTTGGTGTCCATATTTTCCAAAAGTGTAGTCCAAAAGGAACTGAGAAATCTAGTATTCATATATAAGATGATGTTCTTTGGTATCCCAAAGTGCATCCAACCTATTCAAACATATTTGTTTCTTCTTATCCTTGCATATGTTCAACAAGATGTGCATTCTTCTTCCTTATAAAAAATCCTTGGATTTGTTTCTTCTTGCTCCACTTCTGTCTTGAGATGTATATGCTTTCAAAAAATCCTCCATTTGAAATTTTTTGTTTTTAGTACAAATCTCGATGGATTCCTTTACTCTTACGCATTCATCACTTGATTAATTATCTCTTAATAAAATTCATACATACTTCTTACTAGAGATGATCAAATTTTTGTCTTGTTTGGCACTTACCAGAGATATCTTTGACTTACCCTTGGGTGTGTGGATGATGTAATATTTCCCATCCTTGATTAAGTAGCACAATTTTCATATCCTCATAAATATAAAATCCCTCATATACATGTAGGGGATTCCAAACACTAAACCACACACATCAAATGGTACTACATCTAACTCCACCTCATCAATAAAATAGTCACTAATAGAAAATTTGATGTTACACTATTTTGTGACCTTGTGATCTTATTCCTTATTTTCCTATTCCAATGGATATGGGCTAGGATGATCATGAACTTCCAACCCAAGATTTCCAACTAAATTGACTACTATGATCTTAGCATATCAACTAAAATCGATTCGAGAAACTACCTTGGTAATTTTGAACTGAATCTTAATATGAAATATTTTAATCATCTCTTTCTCTTCCTTATGATGAAGGATACTCAAATTCCCCGCCTTCTACAGTGAAATGCATACAATCTTCCCATCCACATATGAGCTTTCCTCTACTAGATTACTTGAGTTCACAAACATGTTCTTCTTCTTGGCATCTTTCTTATGGTTGTTTGGATTCATCTTTGGATGTATCTTCCATCACTTATCTTCAATGTTACCATCAATATTACAATGGCTATAAGGGTTGTTTGGATCCTTGCATTAACGTGCAACATATTTTGTTTTCTTATCTTTTCCTTTCCACTTCTTCTCCCCCTCCCTGGAATTATCTTGGTGGTATTTTGTTTTACAACCACTTAGTTTTCCTTTAGTAAGGCCTATGTAATGCAAGTAATGTGATTGTACATAGGCCTCATCAATGGTACTAGGTTTGAAGAGAATCACTTTTTTTTGTAGATCGTTGTGTAGAACCTTCATACACTTGAGGAGTAAATCCAGGTTCTTAGGATATATGGCCAATACAATCACCATTTTTATTAACTTAGTGGTGTACTTTTACACACTATGATTTTTCCTTTGATTGAAGTGATGCCAACATATCGACTCATCCTCTACATACCCAATAGGGTATAAACTGAGACTTGATGATGGTTTTAAAATCCTCCCACTTATTTATTGGTGGATCACCCTACAACCTAAGTATATATGTGTGGATTTTCCTCTAGGTTAGTGAATGACCCTATACTTTCAATTTTTGCAAAATAAATATTTTGTTATCTGTATATATTATGGACATTAGGATACACTTCTAACTATCGCAACTAATGTTTCAACTTAACATCATAAATGTTACCTTGGCATAGCTTTATGCACACCTATTTGTTCCATTTTAAATAGAGGTTGTGAAGGAGTGTTGGAACTAGAACTCAATTTATCTTCCCTAGGCTCTTTTTTCCACTCATTTTCTGGGTATTCACTATATTCTAGTTTCTCACTCGATCCAACTCCTGAGTTAGAGTCCACCAAAATCTCTAAAATGTCTAAACATACTAATTAGAGTCACCATGAGGAGGGCCATATTGCAATATATATCAATGAGTTGTTCCTCCATACTCACAAATATCTCTTCTGCTACATCCTTGGTGTCGTTGTGACTAGATTCATCTTCCATGGTTAGGGTTCTATGAATTCCTTCTTAAGCCAATTCTCGGATCCTAAAACTTCCTATAAATACCCCAAAGAAAATAAATATGAGGCTAATAGAATTTGTAAACTTCCATGAATAATCCAGTGGAACAATTCATCACATAGATCTTGTATTATGCTAAAAACAATTATTGTGTAGTTTTATTTCGGTAGATCTTAGATTTATCATCACTCAATTGTTACTAAAATTTATGAGGATAACTTAAATATGAAAATAAAAGAAAAAAAAAACGAACGCACCATCCACACAAAGTAAGACAATATGTATCCTAGGAAAATTGAAATGAGAGAAAACCCAACTAGAAGGTGAGGCTTGTGATCTTCTCTCTTTTCTTCAGTTATAAGAATGAAAATACAAAGAAAGGGGCACTCGCTATGGATTTTCCTATGACATTGCATCTTGAATGGATGTTATAAAATATTGTTCCTCCTTTCTTATTATCTCAAATCCCACTCTTATATTCTCTTCTCAAATATGGAACAAGCACAATGCTAAAATAATGGAACTCTCTCTCCTCCTAGTAGCCTAGTATTTAACATACTCTAACAGTCATCTTGGGTTAGGGTTTTTGCATGTTTGAACCCTGGATTAATGCTAGGGTTTTAGAACTTCTAGAATCTTATTGAAAGTACATACCTAAATATACACACATGTGAATAATGGTTACTAACATGGCACTCTCGATACCAGGGTGGTCAACAAGGTACGCCAACTTACAGGAGGCATAACTTCTACATATGGAATCTGATTTATGTGGTTTTCAAACAATTGTAAATATATCATTTTCTAGAATTGATTTGAGGGGATTAGATATATTTCCACAAATATTTTACCACCAAAATTGTAGATTGATGCCTCAAATTATCATTTGAAGGTTCTAGACACGAATTTTCCAAACTGGGGCCTACAAATAAAATGGACCCTGCAAACCAATTCCTTGAATATATCCACCCAAAAAGTACCAAGATAGATGGAAAATTATATAATGATCCATTCTAAATCATCGATGCTCCAAATTGTGGGTACATATGTGAGATCGAGACACTATACAGGTGGATTTGTCAGTATTTTACTAAACATTTGATAATCTTGTTATCCCTAATCACTCACTATCACTGCAAATATGTTTGTATTATACATGAGTTTAATAATGTTAAACATGACCTAAGGCACAATGAGAAGGAAACTTCAAAATTAGAGTGGAGTGTCTTTAATTTCTCCATACAATGAAATGTATAGAAGGATAATTTTTTAAGTCATATAAAGAAGGAGAATAATGGAAAAGACATGTGCGTTGCAGTCAACTATATTAGGCATATTTTATATATTTATCAGTAGGAAAAAGAGGTGGAAGTATTTATGGGGATGCATAAAAGAAAATGTTTGATTATTAGTGAAATGGTGATATCCTTGTAGTTGTTATTAGAGAGAATAGTGGTTCATCTTGGACTACTCCTAGAATCTGTTGCATTGAGCCCCCTCTTTGAAGGACTCTAGTACCAAAACCAAACCCTAACTCTTCAACCTCAAAAGACATTTGCGGATAGCTTCATATTCATGAATTGGACATGGTGGATGGCATAGGTTTGGTTTTCCATGTTTCCACTTGTAGAAAAGAGAAGTGCAAGAATTAAATAGGAGTATTTTCACTAAAGAACATGCCAACCAATTCCCACCAGGGGAAAGAGGACTAGCAATTTTCCTTTCTAGTTTTATATTTTTTATCACATTGCATTATTTCTTAATCAGTGTGTAAGGTGGTATATATATGGACCCTTTACTGGTTAGAATAATAATTCTAGAATATATGGGAAAATAGATAGATGAGCCTATTTTTTTTTTATAGTTGAGCACAACGATGTTTAAAAATGAATATTTTTCTATTAAACAATTGTCTAGTTTCATCGCAATATTTTTTAATGTAAATATAATAAAATAAAGTATATTAAAAAATTCTAAACCGAAAGTAACTATAAATAAATAAATGAAATGAAATCTGATTACAAATCTAAAATAAAATGAACCTCCACCATTAAAAAAAATCTAACAAACTATGTTATTTAAAAATGAAATAGCACACATATTAAATAAATGAATTAACAAACTAATATTTAAATTCTAATTTCTATTTATTGTGTAAAATACTTAACCTATAAAATCAAATTTCAATATAAAATTTGTTGGAACCTTGGGTTTTGATGATTCATCACACTTCTCCTAGAATCATTCGGTCAAGAAGTCAACCAACATATGGAAATAGTCGGTCAGGTGATCGACTGAATATCTACATCAGTCGATCGAGTAGTTAACAAACCTGTTAGTTGGATAGTCGACCAACAGTTGAAGATAGTCGATCAATGGATCGAATGGCTGAGAAATCAAATTTTAATTGGATGCATGGACATTCAAGTCGAGAATTTTTGTCAAGATGACTAGAAAATGCGGATTTGATAGAGTCAACTTTAATCACCGATGGTTGTATGTGGGCAATATCTTCCTAATTCCAAGGAAGTTGGTTAGATATTTAGGATATAAATAGAATACCTAATGGGTCATTATCAAGTGACACAAATGTGTTTTACACCAATACTAAATATGGTGTGTTTGTTCAATAGGCATTGTGATGTTCTGATCACAACACGCTATGATTAAGTGTTGTAGCAATGTCTTTATACAATACCTGTTTATTTGAAGATTATTTGTAACACCATGTTTCCCCCAGTTTGTAAGTATAATTATAATGACCAAGATACTATGGAAAAATTAGTATTTTTTAATGTTTGATTTGATGGACCTTTGTATAAAAGGTCAATGAATGTGAATTTTGTTATTTACTAGAAACATGAATAAGTGTTGCATGAACTGTTGGAATGGGGGTGTACTAAGGAAGACCACGAATGTTATGAAAAGATGTGGTGAAGGGGACCAGGAATGGTTGTGTTAACCTTCACCAAACTAGTACCTTAATGGATTTAATTGCTCAAGACTAGAACAATCCTCTGACCCATAAATGAATTATAGTCAGGTTGGTAGGTGGGAAGACCTCCTCAAGAGTTAATGAGGGGATGGGGCAGAGAACCCATATGTAAGGCTTCCAGACCTCACCACGGGTTGGGAATTCGAGCCACACAAAACATTGTTGAAAGAGGCAAGAAATGAAGGTATGGTGAGTAGAGGAAGACCTGCGAAGAGTGCAGAGACGAGAGGTGAAGCTCTCAGGTTCAAGAAATAACTGGGAAATAAGCATTCTGCTCATAAGAAATGGCAGAGAAGGTTATGATACAAGATGATAAACGAGGCTAGTCATCCTTGCTTGGTATCGTGTAAACCATTGCCAAGATCCTGTGGGAGGAGGAGAGTAACCTTTGTCCCTACTATTTCTAAGCCAGAAGAAAAGATTTTTGTAGATCATCATAGTCTAGCTTGGGGGTGGCTAGTGGTAAATCTGTTTGGAGTGACTGACCCTATGGTTTGGTGGAAAAGGGCACCCCTTTCAACAGTCACTTCACGTTGTCTAGTTCTGATAAGTACTTTCCCTGTTTTATGTGTTGAACCGGAATAATGGATGAATTCTTAGATTTATACATATGTGTATTTATAAATGTTTTCTGTGTGGAATGGTTTCCATATGTATATGCCTCCTTCTCCTTGTAAACTTACACTTTCGACCAATAGTTTGTATGCTGAGGTTAGCTCCTGACGCTTCCTAGGACATGAGATTGTAAGATGACCTAAATGGGAGATATTGTGATGACCTGAACTTGTCCATCCGAAGAGGATGCCTCTTCCAGACCCATTGTCATGTGACCACAATTCTAGAACCAAGTCCTTAACCATTTCATGGTAAATGATCAAGAAGGATAGCGAAGTGGAAGCCTTAAAAAGGGGAGGTTGTTACAAATTATTTTCGTCATCCCTATGACTGTTAATGATGTAAACCTATCTTTTTCCTTCAGAGGGGTCAGTGGCCTGAGTTCCTGAAGAAAGAAGAGAGAAGAACTTTTCCTGAGAAAAGAAGTTGCATTTTCCTTTGTAAAAACCCTATAAAAAAAGAAGTTCACAGGTTGCTATATAGGTAGGTTGTGAGAATGCCTAATTCTCATAGGTTGCACCATAGCTGGGTTGCGAGAGCTTCGCAGGTTGCTCTATAGGAAGGGTGCGAGAATGCCTACACGTGGGAAAAACAAGCATTTTCTTGAATCTTCTAGAAGGAGAAACTTCCATGGTGAGGTGGCATCCGAATGGTTTGGATTTTACTCGCTTTCATGATTTGGGGGGATCATCCTAACCTCCTCACCTTATCCTCTTAAACTTATAAAAGGAGAGGAGCTCTCATGGAGCTTGTAGCTTGGAGCTTTTGCGATTGGCTAAGTTGGATTTGGCTTGGAATTATTAGCTTGGTTAGAGTGGTTTTAAGTTTTTCCGTTGTCAAGATAGATTGTGAATATTATCAGATCTATGCTCTCAGAATTCTTGGAGTGGAAGTGTGTGGGGAACGAAGGACAGTTGGAAGGGACCTTATGACATCAAGGCCATGGTTGTAATCTCTCTTTCACATTTAATATGAT
>ML781211.1:491035-528892 GCA_009831015.1 Picea engelmannii | reverse complement strand
TTATTGTATGATTCCTTGATCACATACATAGGTTTATATTGAGTTTATGCTATTACTATCACTTTGGTTGGTTGCATTCTTTTGCAAGTTCATCATTGTATGAGTGTTGGAACGAAGCTAGGATGGGGATGGCGAGAGGAAGCGACATTTAAATGATATGTTACTCATCCCTCTTTAATTAGTAAATTCAATATCTAAAACTTAAGGAAAGCGTCATGTTCTGGTGTGTTTTGTTCTAGATCTAGGTAGATCTAGGGAGATCAGTTAGTGTCTGCACCTACCGATTAGTCCGATAAAAAAATTGGTGACTCCACTGGGGAATGGATTGTTTCCTAGTTAGTCTAGTTTCCCTTGCTTTGATTGCTTGTTTTCTAGTCTCTAAGTCTATGGGAGATCCATCCAGACTCTCTGGATCTGAAAGTTCACTCAATTTTAGTCCTTTTTCATTTTTTTGCTTGTTTACAGGCATTCTCGCACTGTACCCTTTAGTGGCCTACTAGAAACACCTGAGTTTGCACCCTGGTATTAAGTCCGGTGTGAACCCTCGCAGTCAACCTTTGTTCAGCCTGCGAGAATCTTTGATTCTCGCACTGTAATACATTACCAGCCTGTGAACTTGTTTGTAAAATTTTTTGGATTGGGTCTTGTCATCTTTTGATGACCCAGTTTTGCTTTGATCAGTTGGATTGAGCTTTTGGAGCCTATATTGATCTTCTTACAGTCTGCTTGACATCCTTTGAGTTGCTTTTAGCCACTTTTGCTTTGTTTGGTTTTGAAGGATTAGTCTCTTGCTTTGAGTGTCTTTCAATTACAAAGCGTGTGTTTTCTTTAGAATTGTTTAAGGAAAGATGAGATTTCTTCTGAATAGTTCGCTTTAAAAGAAAACTTTTAGTTTGGGTTTCTTTGTTTTAAGAAAGTTCATTATTGCTTTTAGTGAAATTTTTGAAACAAAAAGATTTAATTTCTTTCTTTATATTAGATTGGGGGCATCCTTGCATTTGAAGTAGCGAAATTGCATGATTCTTGGCATTTTTTGATCTTATGGAAACATTGGTCCTCCTCATATTGCCACTTTGAGCCTTCCAAGTCTCACGATTGGATTGTCAATGTGGTTGTTTTCCACTCAGGTAATCCCTAATGCAGTAAGTGCTTCAGTCGTAAGCACTTCCCCCCAAGAACATCAACCTCATGTTGATCCTTCACCATCTTCACCAGTAAGATATTCTTCACCTTCTTCACTTGCAAGGTCGCCTTCTATTTCATCTTCTTCATCAAGTGAAAGTTTTGAAGCTAGTAACCCGATGAATAAAAAGAAGAAGAAAAGGAAGATTAAGAAGAAGAAAGATAAACAAGGGTCAAAACCTCCAACCACTATCAAACATGTTGGAAAACAACCAGTTACTGTTAATCGTGTTGGGAGTGTTGATGCTGTCAAGATCGCCCAAACAACTCGTAAGCCAAAGTACCCTTGCAGGCTTTGTAAGGGTAGCCATCTTCTTAAGGATTTCCCTGGTATATCCAAGGTTATAGAAGCATGGTCTACATCTCCTTTCTAATCCATGTCGTCATCCTCTGAACAACATGTTGACGACCCCCCGTCAACCAGTCATGCTACAGTTGGGAAGAAGAAACGTAGAGTCAAGTTCCCATGTATGTTATGCAAAGGGAGTCATCTACATCACCTTTGTTCTCGTATGGACAAAGCCTCGAAATTACTGGAAGACATGACTTTTTCACAACCTCAACTTCCAACTGCTTATCGTAAGCTTTCTCTCAACCCTCCAATAGTTGATGGAATGATCACTCCGGTCCCTTCACCAGTCAATCCAGTTGATCATGTCGTCAATCTGGTCACGTCCTTAGTTGAACCAGTTGACAAAGTGGTTGATCCAATACCATCCTCGGTCAATCCCACTCTCCCCTCAGAGAGTGAAACCCAAGCAGTCGATCCATTTCCACCTGTCGACCCCATTCTCCCCCTGGACAATGAAACCCAAGTGGTTGATCTGATCTCTCCATCGGTCGATCCTACTCTCCTGCTAGAGAGTAAACCTGATACTGCACATGTTTTTCTCGTTGATACAGAATCTACCATGCCGGGGGCTATTCCTCCTTCTCCCATGAAACCTCCTCCAAGTAATGAGGCCATCCATTTTGATTGGGATGTGCTAACTGAACCTTATCTTCCCTCTTACATTCCTTTCTAGATTACAGTACAGGTTTGTGTTCGGGACGTTCCTCAAATGTTGATAGATGAAGGTTCGTCTGTTAGTATTTTGTCCTCTATTGCTTGGCAAGCTTTGGGTTGTCCTTCACTTGTGTCGGTTACACAAAATATGTTATCTTTTAACAGAAGAACTAGTCAACCTTTAGGGACCCTTCCCCAGTTTCCTGTAACTTTGGGAGGGAAAACTGTCTTTATTGACGTTATGGTAGTCCACGACCCCTTGGATTTTTCTTTACTCCTTGGGTGAGATTATGTCTATGCCATGAAAGCTATTGTGTCTACTCTTTTTCGTGTGATATCTTTCCCTCACGATGGACGGGTTGTGACTGTTGATCAACTTTCATTCATTGACCCCGCCTGGATTGCCTCCCTGAATGGTTCTTATATGCAGACGGTATCGCCCCCGCCATAAGTCAATTATGTGGTGTTGTCGCCCATGACTTCAATTTTTGATGACTTAGATCCAGTAGTTGACATGGTGATCTCTTCGATAGGGTTGTTAGAGCCTGATCTCTTTACTCCTATCGCGACCCTCGACATGGTGTCCTTCCAGAGTGTGTTTCTTCCATCAAATGAAGACCTCTTGGAAGCCATGACCGAGTTTTTTCCCTTGACATGGTCTCCTTCCGAAGCATTGTCCTCTTGGAATCCATGATCAAGAAGACTTTGAGGATAGTTTTTGTGTCTCTGAGGCAACCTCGTTAAAAAATGAAACAGAGGTCTTTGAGCATGATTTTCTGATTTCAAGCTCATTAAAAAATGAAACCACTTATAAGGATAGTTTTTTCGTCTCTGTGGCAACCTCGTTAAAAAATAAAACAAAGGTTACGAGCATAATTCTTGTTTCTATGTCAAGCTCGTTAAAAAATGAAATAGTTTTCCCCCTCTCTATTTGAGTCAAGTCCTTCGTCTAGTATTTGAAGCTTCATTTCCTCTGCCTTTGTCGTTGGATGAAACAAAGCTTGGGGGGCAATAATTCTAGCCGTTGGACTTCATGCTGAAGTAGATCTGCTAGTTTCTTAAGTTGGGGGCTAAGTACCAACCATCCATGTGTTATGCGTTGGGAAGTCTAAGCATAGTTTTCTATGGCTCAAGCTTGTGTAAAAATGAAACCACTTAGCTCAAGCATACTTCCCTCTGGTTCAAGCTTGCGTAAAAATGAAACCAGGTCCAAGCATAGTTTTGTTTTGTTTTAAAGCTTGCATAAAAATGAAAACAATCCCGAGCTTAGTCTTTGTTCTTTCTCATGCTCGTAAATACATGAGAATAAGTTACCGAGCTTAGTCTTTGTTCTTTCTCATGCTCATAAATACGTGAGAATGTAACCGAGTATACTTATATCACTTTTTCGGACTCGTAAAGGTTATACGAAAAAGGAACCCATTGGAGTTCCCTTTAAGCTCTTTTCAGACTCTCTAAACATGAAAAGATTTCCGAGCGATCTTGTTCTTTTCATGCTCGTTAAAGTATTTGAAGAAAATGTTCGATGAGCGATAGTTTATCACTTTTTTGGTCTCGTCGAACTAATTTATGAAAAAGGAACTGGGAGAGTTCTCTTTAAGTGTTTTTGAGACTCTCTAAACATGAAAAACCCCTGAGTTTTCTTTCTTTGGACTCTCTAAACAAACATTGAAAGGCCCATATGGGACCGAACCACTCCTTCCTAGGGTTCATTAAACATACTTTGAGGGTGTCGTCCGAAGGATGAGCTTACATTACAAGCATATGTTATCCTCCTCAAGCTTGTGTAAAAATAAAGAGGTACTCGCCAGAAATGGTGGGGGAAAAATTTGGAAAGAAATGTATCTAAACCTGTATTCTTTGGAAGAGTCGCTTTTGAACATGACACCCTTTCACTCACCTTGTGTCTAGGTTGGAAAATCCACTTGTCTCCTGATCATACCCCTATAACGATTACAAATTGGTATGTGATCCCTATTGTTGAGTCAGTGTTTCCAAGACATTTGTTGTGTCGTCAATGTGTTAAAAAAGATGTCCAACCCGAAAAGGCTTCTATTTCAGCCATTTCCGCAGTCCTTAAAGCCTTCTATTGCATTGGCCATCCCTGAGTCAGTCCTGAATCGCTTGTTACTTTGATCTACTTCAAATCTTGTTACCCGTTTCGTGTTATTGATGGGGGATACATTAAGGCCCTCCTATGGCGAGTCTTTTCCTGTCAACTTCAACTCATTATCCAGGAATTCGACTTAGAAACTAATTGATACCTTGGAACTTGCATGCCTCAATGGTAGGTTTCCTCGCTTTTGACAATAGGTTTTCATTATTGACCCCTGATCGGGAGATTCCGCTAAGTGTTCGACTTCAGCTCATTTATTCACATTCGTTGGATTGTACTAGTGTAACTTGGGAGTCATTGACATTAATGGTGATTTCCCTCGCGCTTGTTAACGGTATACACTAATGACTAGTAATCAAGTGGTTTCTACCATGTTTGACTTCAACACATGTATTCACATGGTTAGATTCGTACTATAGAGTGGTGGATATGAAGACCCTGGATCTTTTCTCACAGATTCAGGTTGCGTTGGAGTATATTCAATTTGTACTATTGCATAGATACACATTGTATGTATGGTGGCCATGTTCAAATTTGAGTCTTTAACACATAGATCCACAGTGTATTTTTGGTGGCTATGTTTAGATTTGACTCATATTGGCATGGATCCACAGTGTATGTTTGGTGGCCATGACCTATCTTACTTGACATGGATCTTTGCATGTCGGCATTTATGCTCTAATTCATTTGTATTCTGAGTATGGGAATGCCTACCTCAGTGATGATATATTATTGTACTATATTTCCTTGTTTGTTGGCAGGTTTCTGACAGACTGTTCCTTGTTTCCTACACACACTCGACAAAGAATTTCATCTATCACTCTGTTCTAACTTTATACTTTGGGGGGCTCTCTGTTACACATTATTTTCGTCATCCCTATGACCGTTAATGATGTAAACCTATCTATTGCCTTCAGAGGGGTCAGTGGCCTGAGTTCCTGAAAAAAAAAGAGAGAAGAACTCTTCCTGAAAAAAGAAGTTGCATTTTCCTTTGTAAAAACCCTATAAAAAAGGAAGTTCGTAGGTTGCTATATAGGCAGGCTGCGAGAATGCCTGATTCTCGTAGGTTGCACCATAGCTAGTTTGTGAGAGGTTTGCAGGTTTCTCTATAGGTAGGGTGCGAGAATGCCTACACGTGGGAAGAACAAGCGTTTTCTCGAATCTTCTAGAAGGAGAAACTTCCATGGTGAGGTGGCATCCAAATGGTTTGGATTTTACTCGCTTTCATGATTTGGTGGGATCATCCTAACCTCCTCACCTTATCCTCTTCAACTTATAAAAGGAGAGGAGCTCTCATGGAGCTTGTAGCTTGGAGATTTTGGGATTGGCTAAGTTGGATTTGGCTTGGAATTATTAGCTTGGTTAGAGTGGTTTTGAGTTTTTCCTTTGTCAAGATAGATTGTGAATATTATTAGATCTATGCTCTCAGAATTCTTGGAGTGGAAGTGTGTGGGGAACGAAGGACACTTGGAAGGGACCTTACGACATCAAGGCCATGGTTGTAATCTCTCTTTCACATTTAATATTATATAGTAATATGATTCTTTCCTATAAAGCTTGTTGTGTTTTATTGTATGATTCCTTGATCACATACATAGGTTTATATTGAGCTTATGTTATTACTATCACTTTGGTTGGTTGTGTTCTTTTGCAAGTTCATCATTGTATGAGCATTGGAATGGAGCTAGGATGGCGATGGCGAGAGGAAGTGACATTTAAACGGTATGTCACTCATCCCTATTTAGTTAGTAAATTCAATATCTAAAACTTAAGGAAAGTGTCATGTTCTGGTGTGTTTTGTTCTAGATCTAGGTGGATCTAGGGAGATCAGCTAGTGTTTGCACCTACCGATTAGTCTGATAATAGAGGTCCCTTTGTTTGGAAGACGAGCGGACGAGATCCATTTGAAAGGACCCATATGACCAGTACCCAGGAACCTTGGGCTAAGGCTAAGGAAGTTACATCCCCTTGGCTTCGGAGGTCTGGAATTCTAGGACATCGGAGTATGATCGACCTTACCATACTTATAAAAGTCGAAGGTAACCGGGAGACTCGGTTTCCCGTAAGATTGACCGGAGATAGGAGGTTCCCCAAGTGGTCGGGTGAACCTATCTCGCCAACTAAACCAGGATCCAAAACCCTGAAGGACGAATCCACGAAGGACCCAAAACCGTAGATCGTGGGATCCTTCAGATCCTTTCCCAATCGTTAATATATAGGGGAGGTGTGGTGCTAGCCCCTTCAATTCAGATATTGGACACTTTGGGAGGTAAGAGGAGTTTGCATAGCCACACTCTCGAAGTATGAATCCCCAAGGTAACCAGAGTCGTAGATCTATAAGTCTATGTGACTAGATCTCGATCGTGATATCTGAGTAATGTAGAAGCCTGCTAGTTTGGGGTGACGAGGTGCAGTGATGCCACCTAGGGTGATGTGGACCCCAGTTTGGCATGACATGTGTCACATGGATTCATGTGTATCCTGTACCATATAGGCCCATTGGAACGTAACACGTGTCACCCTGAACCCTCCTACGTGTCAGTTCCTGATATGTGTCCTCCTAGACAACGTGGTTGGTGAAGTGACCGAGACTCCGGGAGTTCAGGACCTCAGACTCCGGAGGATCGGGGATGTAGTATAGTAGAGAGACCAAACGTTTCGAAGGATAGATCCATGTGGTGAGCTCACAGGACTTTGAAACTTCAGAACTCTGGGTGGTCTCTTGCGTAGATAGTAAAGAGGCATGAAGCGACAGAGCGTTGAAATGTCAAGTCTCTCCACAACAAACATAGGAGAAAGAGAGTAAGTCTAGTCCTAGGATCGAGCTAGGGATGGTCTTCCACTGTGGAGGAAGGAACTTGGAAATAACACTTGTAAGGTGGACACCACGTGGCCCTCAACCAATGAACGCCCAAAGAACATAGGAAAGGCATATCCACCAGTTCAGGGCTCGGGTTTGAGCATGGAGACCGTGGTTTGAAACCTTTGGACGAGTAGAGTGTGGTAGGAAACCCAAATGAAGGATTTTGATCATTTAAGGAGAATGAAATTTTGATGTTCCATCCCTAGGAAAGTGTCTCAGGGGTCGGGTGTGTTACAAATTGGTATCAAAGTCAAGTTACAGCACTTGGCCTACTTGGGCTCATGGACAAGTTGCGTAAAAACCATATTTAAATATATTTAAGGGTGAAACCCTGCATTACCTCCTTCCTAAAGATTCTAGTTAAATCCTTATTGCAGAAAAGAATGAAAGCATTCCATTGTATGTGTGTATTTAAAAAAATATGAACTATGTGTTGTTCACGAACTAATAGATTGTTATCTAACATCAAGTGTTTTGTCAACACTTAAGACGTCAGTAAATCGCGAGAAAATATAAGCATAAAGGATGGTGATGCGCCATGAAGTGGGGGATGGCTACGACAATAGAAATGAATAATATGATGAGAGGAGGGAAGTGGAGACCCCTCTAGATATAGCTGAAACTGTAAGGAGCCTCATGGCCGAATTACAGAGTTGCAAAGCCGACAATGAGAGATTGATAAAGGAGAAAGAGAAGCAAACAAAAACTAATGCAGTCATGTTGCAGATCTTGTCCGACATACAGAGATAGCGACAACATGGACCTGCAACCATTCATGTGGACCAACGACATACGAAGAGAAGCCAAATTCCACCTGAGATATGAAAACATGGTCCCATAAGTTTCCACACTAGGAGGAGTACCTTGAGGAAGGTCCAATCTGGAGACAGGGGACACTCATCGGGACAATCCTTTGGGAAGGAAACTGACAACTCAGAGGGATCTTCTAGTAGAAAAACTAACTCACATTCTCAAAGAAAAGGGAAGAAGAAGAAGCATTCCAAAATCCATGACCCTAAAGAATTCAAGAAATCCAAACCACCCTCTTTTGATGGTGAGATTAAGAAACATGAAGAGGAAGAATCTTGGCTGCTTGGTTTAAAGTAGTACTTTAGAGTCCATGATTGCTATAAAAATTTGAAGGCTCGAATAGCCATCTTCAACCTGAATGGTAAATATTCCATTTGGTGGGAATACCTTAAGAATGTGAAAGGAATCCATGAAGAGGACTTATCATGGAAACAGTTTGAGAAACACTTCAAGAAGAAGTATCTGTCCATTTTTTTTTTTGATGAGAAGACTACAGAGTTCTATGAACTCATGTTGGGACAACTCACCATAGAGGAATATGTCAACAAATTCCTTGAGCTACTGAGGCATGTTCTCTACATAAAGGATGAAAAGGTAAAAGTGCAACGATTTATCAATGGGTTACCTCAGACCTACCGAAATAGGATTGGGTTTGATGAGCCAAATAGCTTAGAAGACACTATACGGAAGGAAAGGTATTGTTATGAATAGTTTTGGAGTCAGACAGAACCTCACGAGGATTGGAAGAAGAAGAGCGATTCGAGACTCAATAAGAAAGGGTCCAAATCCTCAAAATTTAAGAACTATAGGAAGGAATCTAGGATAATTCTTCCTTCTAGAAGTGTATATCAGCAAAATTTCCCCTCCTAGAGTGGAAATAAACCTTTTGGAGAAACCCTAGGAAAGACAGATAACCCAAAGAAGGAACCCTTGAAATGTTTGGGTTGTGGAGAAAAACATCTACTGAGGGATTGTCCACACAAAGAACAAAACAATAGGAGATTTTACAACATCCAAGAAGCTATCATCGTCAATGTTGTGGCTAGGAGTATGCCGTTGGTTTATGCAGCCGTGGATAATAAACAAACCGACCACCAAGCTTCAGTGGTGGATATGGAAGGTATGATCGCCAACCATATAATTTCTATTTTAATTGACCCTAGTTCTAATTTGATTTATGTGACCCCTCGGACTGTTGATAAGTGTAAACTGCAACCAGTCAGGCATGTTAAGACATGGTTTGTACAACTAGCCATTGGCACCAAAAGAAAAGTAGCAGAGGTCATACCATCTTGCCAATTCACTATGGATGGATTTCCCACCCAAGCTACCCTTAATATACTTCCCCTAGGATCTTATGACCTGTTGATTGGCATGGACTGGATAGATGCATATAAAACTAAGTTGGATTGTTACCATAAAACCTTAGAATGTGTAAATGAAGAAGGGAGAAAGATAACCCTCCAAGGGATTCAGAAGCATGTCTTAGTGAGACGAATATCAACCCGTCAAATGAAAAAGTATTGCAGAAAGGGATGTCCTCTATATGAAATAGATTTGTTGGAATATGTTGAGGATGACAGACCAAACCTAGAGGACCACCCCATACTAAGAGAATAGAGAGACATGTTTCCAGAAAAGGTACCAGTTCTACCTCCGAGAAGAGACATTGAATTCTTGATATAACTTGCACCAGGAGTAGTGCTAGTGTATAGGACACCCTATAGGATGAGTACACCCGAGCTAGTTGAGATAAAGCTACACCTAAAGAAAATGATGAACAAAGGCTACATCCGACCAAGTGTGTCTCCATGGGGAGCACCAGTCTTGTTTGTAAAGAATAAATATGGTACACTCAGATTGTGCATAAATTATAGACAACTCAATAAGACAACCATAAAGAACAAGTACCCCTTACCAAGAATCGATGACTTGTCTCACCAGTTAGGGGGTGCTTCCATTTTCTCAAAGATTGAATTAAGGTATGTATACCATCAAGTTTGAATCAAGGATGAAGACATCCACAAAACATCCTTCAGGACCAGATATGGTCACTATGATTTTGTGGTGGTGCCAATTGGATTAACCAATTCCCCTGCCACTTTTATGAGCCTGATGAATAATGTACTAAGGAAATTCTTGGACAAATTTGTACTGGTTTTCATTGATGATATCCTAGTCTACTGCAATAATAGAGAGGATCATGGAGAACATATTAGACTGGTACTTCAAGTACTAAGAGAGCATCATCTCTACGCTAAGTTTAGCAAGTGTGAATTTTTTCAAAAACAAGTCCATTACTTAGGCCATGTTATTTCTAAAGAAGGAGGAGCAGTAGACCTTGACAAGATCAGGTCTATTATGGAATAGCCTACCCCAAAGGATGTATCTGATATCATATCATTTATGGGATTAACAGGATATTATAGAAGGTTTATAAAAGGATTTTCCAAGATTGGTTTCCCAATCATTTCCCTTCAGAAAAAGGGGGTTAAATTCACTTGGACATCAGAATGTGAAGAAATATTTCAAGAACTAAAATACTTTCTGACCCATGCACCCATGATGAAGATTGCATACCCTGATACTGACTTCGTTGTATGCACCGATGCCTGCAAGGAAGGACTCAGAGGAGTCCTTATGCACGAAGGACGTGTAGTTTGCTACAAATCCAGAAAATTGAACGAGCATGAAATCAATTATGTGACCCATGATCTAGAGTTGGTTGTCATGGTGCATGCTTTAAAATGTGGATGCATTAAATCCTGGGTAAGAGATTTATACTTATGACAGACCATTGTGGGTTGAGGAACCTGCTTGATCAACCAAAACTAAATGATAGACAAGCTAGGTGGATGGATCTCCTTAGTGAGTTTGATTTCGAAATCAAACACATCAAAGGAAAGGAAAATAGGGTGGTCGATTCCCTTAGTAGAAGTATGAAAATGATTCACCTAGAAGCAGTGAGCACCTATGAAACGAATGTCAGGGAAAGAGTCAGGAATGCATAAGAAACATATGCATTCTTCAATATCGTGACATCGTACCTAAAGCAAGAGCCCACAGGGCTAAAGTATGAAGGCTATCAGATGTTGGATGAAGGTCTACTGACTTATAGAAATAGATTGTATATCTTAAGTTGTGACAACTTGAAGAGGTTCATAATGGATGAACTACAAAAGATACCATACACTAGTCATCCAGGTTATGAGAAAATGATTACAGCCACTACAAAACAATTCTATTGGCCTGGATTGAAAAAGGACATAGATGAATATTTAGCTAAATGTCTAGAATGCCAGCAAGTTAAGGTAGAACACTGGCACCCAGAAAGGTTGTTGCAACCTCTACCAATTCTAGAATGGAAATGGGAAACCATCTCTATGGATTTCATCACCGGATTACCAAAATCGACTAGACAAAGCGATGCAATCATGGTAGTGGTGGAAAATTTGATCAAGTCTGCTCACTTCATTCCAGTCAAATCGACTTCCAAGGGAATAGATATTTCCAACATATTCATGAAGGGGATATTCATACTACATGGCATGCCTAGGGAGATTGTACCTGACAGAGATACAAAATTCACTTCAAGGTTTTGGAAATTCTTGATAGCTAGTTTTGAGACTAAATTGTTGTTTAGCACAACCTATCACCCTCAAAACAATGGACAAACAAAAAGAGTAAACCAAATATTAGAAGACATGCTAAGGATGCATGTAATGCCTCAACCTTAGAAGTGGGAATACTACCTTCCACTGGTAGAATTTTCCTACAACAACAGTTATCAAGAATCGCTAAAGATGAGCCCTTTTGAAGCCCTCTATGGTAGACAGTACAAGACTCCAATCTATGGATAGAATTACAATCGGACCCGACATGATGAAGGAAATGGAACAACAAGTGATTCAAATAAAGAAAAATCTGAAAATCACTCAGGATAGACAGAAAAGTTACGCCGACCGAAAGAGAATTCCCAGAGATTTCAAGACAAGAAACCATGTCTATCTCAGAGTTAGGCCCAAGAGGAGTTCCTTGAGAATGGGATCTTGTGCCAAGATAGAAACTTGCTATTGTGTACCCTTTGAGGTTTTAGATAGAGTGGGACTTGTAGTCTATAGTCTCGCACTCCCTCCCACAGTAAAGGCACATAATGTTTTCCACATTTAATTATTGAAGAAATATGTACATGATTCTAATCAAATAATTATCTGGTCTGTGATCCAGGTGGAGCCGAAGGGAGAATTCTTGCTAGAACCTCAATGCATAATAGACAGGAAGGAAACCCCACTCAAGAACTGGACCATTGCACAAGTCAAGGTGCAGTGGAAACACTTTGGCCCAAATGAGGCTACATGGGAAATGGAGGATGCCATGAGACAAGCATATCCATTTTTGTTCACTTCTGTATATGCAGAACATGTTGATAGAGAGAAAATCGAGGACGATGTTCCTTTAAGGGGGAGGGAATTGTAACACCCTGTTTCCCCCAGTTTGTAAATATAACTATAATGACCAAGAGACTATGGAAAACTTCATGTATGCGAATGTTTGATTTGATGGAACTTTGTATAAAAGGTCAATGATGTGAATTCTGTTATTTATTAGAAACATGGATAAGTGTTGCATGATTGTTGGACGGGGGATGTACTAAGAAATACCATGAATTTGATGAAAATAGGTGGTGAAGGGGACCTGAAATGGTTGCGTTAACCTTAACCAAACCAATACCTTACTGGATTTAATTTCTCAGGACTAGAACAATCCTCTAACCCAGAAATGAATTACAGTCAAGTTGGTAGGTAGGAAGACCTCCTCAGGAGTTAATGAGGGGATGGGGTAGAGCACCCATTTGTAAGGCTTCCAAACCTGACCACGGGCTAGGAATTTGAGCCACACACAACCTTGGTTAAAGAGGAAAGAAAGGAAGGTATGGTGGGTAGAGGAAGACCTACGAAGAGTGCAGAGATGAGAGGTGAAGTTCTCGGGTTCAAGGAAGAACTAGAAAATAAGCGTTCTAGTCAGAGGAAATGGCGGAGAAGGTTATAATATAAGTTGATAAATGAGGTTGGTCCTCCTTGATTTGTATCGTGTAAACCATTTTCAAGATCCTATGGGAGGAGGAGAGTAACCTCCATCCCTACTATTTTTGAGCTGGAAGAAAAGACTTTGTTGCAGAGCATAATGGTCTAGCTCGATGGTGGCTAGTGGTAAACCTATTTGGAGTGACTGAGCCTATGTTTGGGTGGAAACAGGCACCCATTTCAACAGTCGCTTCATGTTGTCTGGTTGTGATAAGTACTTTCCCTATTTTATGTGTTGAGATGGAATAATGGATGAATGCTTGGATTTATAAATATGTGTATTTATAAATGTTTTATGTGTGGAATGGTTATGATATGTATATGCCTCCTTCTCCTTGTAAAATTATGCTTTCAACCAATAGTTTGTATGCCCAACTTAGCTCCTGAGGCTTCCTTGGAAATGAGCTTGTAAGAAAGACGAAATGGGAGATATTATGATGACCTGAACCTATCCGTCCTAAGAGGATGCCTCTTCCATACCCCTTGTCATGCAACCAGAATTCAAGACCCAAGTCCTTAACCATTTCATGGTAAAATCTCAAGAAGGATAGCAAAGTGGAAGCCTTAAAAAGGGGAGGTCCCTTCATTTGGAAGACGAGCGGATGAGATCCATTCGAAAGGACCCATATGAAAAATACCCAGGAACCTTGGGCTAAGCCTAAGGAAGTTACGTCCCCTTGGCTTCGGAGCTCCGGAAGTCCAGGGCTTTGGAGTATGATCGACCTTACCATCCTTATACGAGCCGAAGGTAATCAAGAGACTCGGTTTTCTATAAGATTGACCAGCGATAGGTGGTTCCCTAGGTGATCGTGTGAACCTATCTCACCAACTAAACCAGGATCCGAAACCTTGAAGACTAGAGCTGCAAAGGACCCAGAATCGTAGATCGTGGGATCCTTCGGATCCTTTCCCAACCATTGATATATCGGGGATGCGTGGCGCTAGCCCCTCTAATTCATAGAATAGACGCTTCAAGAGGTAAGGGGAGTTTGCATTGCAACATTCCCAAACGTTGAATCCCCAAGGTAAACAGAGCCGTAGATATATAAGTCTACGTGACCATATCTTGACCGTGAGATCTGAGGAATGTAGAAGCATGTCAGTTTGTGGTGACGAGGTGAAGTGAGGCCACCTAGGGTGACGTGGAACCTAGCTTGACGTGAAACATGTCACCCGGATTCATTTGTATCACGTACCCTATAGGCCCATTAGAATGTAACACATGTCACCCTAACCCCTCCTACGTGTCAATTACTGATATTTTTCCGCATAGCCAACATGGTTGGTGAAGTGACCAGGACTTTGGGAGTTCAGGACTTTGGACTCTGGATGATCGGAGATGTAGTATATTCGAGAGACCAAACGGTCTAAAGGGAGGAGCCACGTGGTGAGCTCACGGGACTTTGGAATTTCGAAACTCTGGGTGGTCTCGTGCGTAGATAGTAAAGAGGCATGAAGCATCGAAACACCGAGTCTCTCCACAACAGACATAGGAGAAAGAGAGTAAGTCCAATCTTAGGATTGGTTTGGGGATGCTCTTCCACCATGGAGGAAGGAACTTGGAAATAACACTTGTAAGGTGGATCTTCATGGACGCCATGTGGCCCTCAACCAATGAACGCCCGAAGAACATTGGAAAGTCATATCTGTCGGTTCTGAGCTCGATTTTGATCATGGATACCGTGGTTAGAAAAATTTGGATGAGCAGAGTGTGGTAGAAACCCCGAATGAAGGATTTGATCATTTAAGGAGAACGAAATTTTGATGCCCCATCCCTAGGAAAGTCAATTAGGGGTTGGGTGTGTTACATTATTCATCTTTGATTATATGCAACTATGTTTATTTATTTTGTATCAGGTTACACCAAATTCCCAACATGGTATAATGTTGGGTATGTGTTATATTCTTTGCATGTGTGTGTGTCGGTGCATCAGATTCGACAACTGTGTCTGACAAACCCTCGTAGTAGTGCCCCGTTGGTGTCGTGTGTGCCAGGCACTTTCCTGGGGGGGGAAGGTATTCCCCCCCCTGGTTACATGCAACATTCGGCACCGGGCATTATCCCGGGGCCAACAGGGTTTGGGGCAGTGCCCCAATTTTTTTTTTTGGGTAGTTTTTGCTATTTTTAGTGGTTTACTAAATTAATCCCGTATTAAGGGATTAGGGTTTTGGTATCTACAAAATACCTGAAAACATTGTATATATTGTATGGTGAATGGTGAAATTCAATATATGAATATAAGAAAGGTTTTCCCGGTTGAGGGTTTCCGGTATAAAATCTTTGTGTACTCTATGTATGAGCCATTGATTAAATTATGTTTTGCTTAAGAATCTATATGCATTGTTTTACTTCATAGTTTTAAAACTTACATGTGGTATCAGAGCTCGTTTTTGGCTTCAGAGGGACGCCTTTGTTATTGAGACTTTGGCTCGGTCTTGATAGATCAAGTTTATCTTGGGATTGTGATAAACCTGGGTTTAGTGGGAGCTTTTGCAGTGGTGATTTGAGTGAAGAAAGAGGAATGGCGATTTCTTCGAGAATCGAGATAGAGAAGTTCAATAGTAAAAACTTTGAGCTATGGAAGCTGAATATGGAGGACCTTCTTGTAGAAAAAAAACAATGGATCATTGTGGATCCTAGTACACAACCTACTGGTACGCAACCTACTAGCACACAGATAACTGGCACACAACCTACTAGTGCACAAATGACTAGTACACCACCTATTGGTATGTCAAAGGAAGATTGGGAGAAGTTGGACCAAAGAGCAAGGAGTATTATTTGACTCTGCCTGGAAGATTCAGTGTTGTTGAATGTCTCAGGAGAATCTACAGCCAAGGAACTATGGGATAAGTTGGGGAATTTGTATCAATCAAGTCCCTGGTAAACAAGTTGTTTCTTCGAAAGAAGTTGTATCATCTTAAGATGGAAGATGGAGATTCTGTGACAAAACATCTAAATTCCTTTAATACTTTGGTAAGTCAACTTGGCTATGTTAATATTACAATTGCAAAAGAAGATAAGTGTATTACTTTGTTATGTTCTTTGCTAGACTCTTGGGATAATATAGTTGTAGCAATAGGTAGTACCACTCAATCTACATTGAAGTATGAGGATGTAGTTGCATCCTTGTTATCTGAAGAGATGAGGCAAAAAAACATGGATGGTCACATCACAGATTCTTTATTTGTAAGAGGGCGTACTCAAGACAGGAACCCTGGTAAGCATTCCGGGTGGATATCTAAATCTAAAGGTAGATCTAAGTCCCCAGGAAAATATTTGAGGAAAAGTTGGAAGTGTGGTAAAACAGGGCATTATAAGAAATATTGCAAGTCTAAGAAGGTTGAAAAACCAAAGGGATATGATAGTACATCTTCCACAGAGGCGAAAACCTCCACTGAAGAAGGAGGTGATGTTTACCTGGCATCTACAGGTACACATGCAGACCGTGATGTATGGTTGATCAACTCAGGTGCATCATACCACATGACTCCTCACAGGGAGTGGTTCTCTGAATATGAAAAAAATGATGGTGGTGATGTATTCCTAGGAGATGACTCGACAACAAAAATAATGGGACGTGGAAGGGTTAAGTTGTTGCTAAAAGATGGAAGGATTAGAACTCTCCCTGGGGTTATTCACATTCCAAAACTTTCCAGGAGCCTAATATCTGTAAGCAAGTTGGCTGATGCAGGAGTGGATACTATATTTGGAAAGAACACTTGCAATATGGTACTAGGGGCAATGGTGTTGATGGGGGGAGTTCAGTGTGGAACTCTTTACAGGTTGTTGGGAAGAACTTATACTAATGGGTGTAACAGTTCTGTTTTCCCTGAGCATAGAAATGAAGAATATAAGATCAATATTGTCCCAGAAAAGAAGACCATGTTGTGGCATCAAAGACTGGGGCATATTGGAGAAAAGGGCCTTCGAACACTACACAGTAAAGGTATGGTTGAAGGTATGTCTAATTTCTCTCTAGATTTTGATTTCTGTGAACATTGCATATATGGTAAAGAGAATCGAGTAAGATTCCCATGTGGTGCTACAAGAGCAAAGGGGGATCTTAGAGTTGATACACAGTGATGTGTTTGGACCTGTTCATGTTCCATCCCTAGGTAAATCTGTGTATTATGTTTCATTCATAGATGATTTTTCAAGGAACACATGGATTTATTTGCTTAGAAAGAAATATGAGGTATTTGATAAATTTAAAGAGTTTAAGGCTCTGGTAGAAAATCAGGCAGAGAAGAAAATAAAGGTATTGAGAACAGATAATGGTGGAGAATTCTGCGGAAATGAATTCTAAGAATTCTGTAAGAAGTGTGGTATAGCATGGCAGAAGACTAATCCATACACTCCTCAACAGAATGGAGTTGCAGAAAGGATGAATAGGAAACTGATGGAAAAACCAAGGAGCATGCTCAGCGGTGTCGAGTTAGGACAAGAATTCTAGGCAGAGGCAATGGGTACAACATGTTACCTGGTCAATCGATCACCTTCATCAGCGTTGGATGATAAAAATCCACACGAGGTATGGTCTGGAAAGAAACCCTCTCTTCAGCATCTTAGAGTGTTTGGTTGTGATGCTTATGTACATGTTCCAAAGGAAAATAGGAGTAAGATGGATAAAAAGGCTGAAAAGTGTATCTTTATTGGTTATAAAGATGGTGTGAAAGGTTATAGGCTTTGGAACCCATAAACCAAGAAGATTGTTTACAGTCGAGATGTTGTTTTCAGAGAGGTAGAAGATGTGTCCAAACATGAATTCCTACCAATGCAAGATGAGCCTGAGAAAATAGAGCTTGAGTTGGATGATGCAAAATCTGAATCATCTGAAGAAGAAGAAGAAGAACCTCATACCCCAATATTGAGGAGATCAGTGAGAGGTAAAAGGAAACCATGAAGGTATATTCCACCTGATTTTCGTTCCTATTTTGCTTTATCTATTACTGATGGTGATCCCAGAACTATCAGGGAAGCAGTGAATTCAGAGGATATTAAACTATGGAAGAAGGTCATGGTTGAAGAAATGGATGCTTTGGATAACAATGAGGCATGGGATATAGTTGAGTTTCCAGCTGGAAGAAAATTTGTTGGTAGCAAATGGTTGTTTAAGAAGAAGTTTAATGTAGAAGGAAAAGTGGAGAAATACAAAGCTCGGCTAGTAGCAAAAGGTTGTTCCCAGGTAGAGGGAATTGACTTTGGTGAGATTTTTTCTCCAGTTGCTAAGTTAACTTCTATTACATTTCTTTTATCTATTTTTGTTGCTTTTGATCTTGAAGTGGAATAGATAGATGTGAAGACAACATTCCTACATGGGGATCTAGAAGAAGAAATCTACATGAAGCAGTCTGAAGGCTTTGTAGTGAAGGGAAAGAAAGAGCTGGTCTGTAAGATAAAGACGTCACTATATGGTCTGAAGCAATCACCTAGGATGTGGTACCAAAATTTTGATACATACATCCTTGGATTGGGATTTGTGAGAAGTAGGGCTAATCACTGTGTATATTCCAAGAAGGTTGGTAATCACTTCATTTATGTAGTGTTGTATGTTGATGACACGTTGTTGGTAGGAAATAACATGGATGTTATAAAGGAGGTGAAATCATAGTTATCCTCCAAATTTGACATGAAGGATCTCGGTGCTGCTAACTTCATTCTGGGAGTGGAAATTAAAAGAGATCGTGCAAACAAGAAACTCTGGTTGAATCAGAGAAAATATGTTGAGACGATATTGCAGAGGTTTAATATGCATGGAAGTAAACCGGTCAAGGTTCATATTCCTATAGGTGTAAATTTATCTGCAGATCAGTGTCCCAAGACACAAGAAGAAGAAGAGGACATGATGTTCTGTATGCCAGTGCAGTTGGCAGTTTAATGTATGAAATGGTCTGTACTAGACCATACATTGCACATGCTATGGGAGTTTTGAGCAGGTATATCTCAAAACCAGGGAAGGAGCATTGGACAGCAGTAAAGAGGGTCTTCAGGTATTTGCGTGGCACTACCAATTATGGATTGTGCTACCAAGGAAGACCAGGATTGGACAAAGTGGTGGACATACATGGCTTTGTTGATGCAGATTGGGATGGAGATCTGGATTGTAGAAGATCTACAAGTGGGTATGTGTTTAACCTATTTGGAGGAGAAATCAGTTGGATGAGCAAAAGACAGGTTGTAGTGGCACTCTCAACTACAAAAGTTGAATATATGGTAGCCACTCACGCAAGCAAGGAAGTAGTATGGTTACAAAGATTGTGTTGAGGTATTGGGTTAGTACAACAAGTAGTGAGATTAGATTGTGATAGTCAGAGTGCAATCTTCCTAGCAAAGAACCCAACTTATCATTCGAAGACAAATCATATTAATGTTTAGTATCACTTTGTGAGAGACATGGTTGAGGAAAAGAAGGTGTTGCTGGAAAAGGTTGACACTTTGAAGAATGTTGCAGATTCATTGACAAAGTATGTAAGCACAAAAAAGTTCTCCTGGTGTAGAGTAACAATGGGCATTGCTGCCCTATATTGTTGACTATATAATATTGGGACCCTTGGATGGAAAGAAAACAACAAGTGGGAGAATGTTCGGTATGTGTTATATTCTTTTCATGTGTGTGTGTGTGGGCGCGTCAGATTCAACAACTACCTCTGATGATCCCTCGTAGAAGTGCTCTGGTTGTGTCATGTGTGATGGGCATTTTCCTAGGGGGGTCCCAAGGGGCAGAAGGTATGCTCCCCCCTGGTTACGCGCAGCAATAGCCCAGGGTCGATAGGGTTCGGGGCAGCACCTCGAAATTTGTTTTTTGGGCGGTTTTTGCTATTTATAGCAGATTTTGCTATTTTTAGTGGTTTACTAAATTAATCTCAGATCAAGGGATTAGGGTTTTTGTATCTACGAAATACCTAAAAACATTGTATATATTGTATGGTGAATGGTGAAATTCGAGATATGAATATAAGAAAGGTTTTCCCAGTTGAGGGTTTCTGGTATAAAATCTCTGTGTACTCTGTGTATGAGCCAATGATTAAATTTTGTTTTTCTTAAGAATATATATGCATTGCTTTACTTCACAGGTTTAAAACTTACATATAAGAGTGATTGGTTGTGACCTTTCTTTTTATTTGCAAATATTGGTAATTCAGATTTGTTTTGTGATTGACTTTGGGCCAATGATTTGTTGACTGTAACTTGTGGAAGTAGATAAGATATGTCGAGATATTGAATATGGATTCGAACATCGATCATGTTGTTTTGAATGGATTGAATTACGTTTCATGGGAACTAGACATGGAAACCATATTAAAGAGTAAAGAACTATGGAAATATACATAGACTATGATTCCATATCCAGAATACGATCATGAAAAATTTGTTGTCGATGGGAAGAGGGATGAGGCTCTAGGGGTCATCATGACCTATATCTCGTGGGAGATTCGATTTCACATTAGAGGAATCAACCACCCTCATCGATTCTAGAAGAACTTGAAGTCTCTATTCAAGATAGTTGATGAAATATTTGGTGTGTGTGAGGAAAATGCAGTTGAAATTTTGCCAATGTGAAAATAAGTTATTGAAGAAAAATAAATATCTCATCAAGATAGTCTTGATGAATCTGAGAACACCATTCGACATGTTCATTTCAATTTTCCACATCAACTGGAAGGCACACAAGGAATATGGTACGGATTACACTTTTGTAACTTTTTGTGGCTTATTGATAACTAATCAAAACATATTCCTCAATGAAGGAAAGCTTGGTGGAAAACATCAAGCTCACTTTCTCAAGGGAAAGGGAAAGTTGGATTACAAGGAAAGAGGACCATTTCATAAGCCTATACAAGGACCTGGATGCCTAGCATAGAAACCTAAAGAGTAGACATATCCCATTAAATTGAAAGAAGAAGACATGCCAATATTGTGGAAATATTGGACATGTGTAGAAAGTATACTACAAGAACATAGACAACCTAAAGGATAAGGTCAAACTCCTTGAAGGAGATGTGTTAGTGTTTCGTCGACACACTGATAATTTTTCCTTCCAAGTCAAAAATTCTCAAGCGTTTCTTTTTCATTCTACGTAGAATGAATGGATAGTTGATTCTGGTTGCACTCATCATATGGCTAAGGAGACTTCCTTCTTCATGTCCTTAGATAAATTTGTGGAGAGAAAAATCTATGTTGTTGATGACCTAGATCTTCACATTGCTTGTCATAGTGATGTTCCCTATTTACATGGGATACTTGTAGACATCTATCATATATCGAACCTCAGTTCCAATCTGTTTTTGATTTCTCAATTAACATATATAGGTCATATTATGGAATTTTTTTCCATATCGTTTCTTTGTTTGAGATTTAAAAGGTCCATCGATTTTCATCAAAGGGTTTCTCAATTCGAAGGAAATCTTGTATAATGTTTGTGACACAACTTGAAGCAACTCTAAAATCACTGATCTTACTTCTCACACCGATAAATAAATTCAAACATAGCATGAATGACTCAAACACCTATTTTTTTTAATTCTATAGTCGATGGAAACTCAGAATATGGTTGTTGGTCTACCTAAAGTTCTTCCCCCTCATGGAGTTTTTAAAGGACTTGTGCTTTGCAAGTATCATCAGGCACCTTTTGACTCTACCAAAGTGTGGTGAGCACAAAACATTAAGTAGATGGTTCACATTGATATCAACTGCATCAATATACCTTCCTTATAAGGTGTAAGGTATATTTTGACCTTTCTTGATGATCTCTCTCATTTCACTTGAGTTTTTTTCATGAAAAAACATGAATCATGTATTTGAAAAAATTTAAATAATTCAGGGCCTTTGCTAAAAATATATGTTGTCAACCCATTAACTACTTGAGATCACACAATGGTGGTGAGTATGTGAATCAAACTTTTAAAGAATACCTTATTTGATCTGTTATTGGCTGGCCACGATTGGCTCCTCATACCCCTCAACAGAATGGAATTCCAAAATGCAATAATTAGACATTATTCAAAATAGCTACATGTATTTTGCAAGAAAAATGCTTTCCTCCTCGCTTCTAGGATAAATTTGTTTGTTGTATACAAACTATCTTCTCAATTGTACCTCAACTCAAGTTGTTCCTTTGGTGACTTGATTCGAATGATGGCATGCAAGGAATCCTTCAGTTAGCCACCTTTGTGTCTTTATATGTGTTTCTTGGGCTCATATTTTCGATGATTGGGGAAATAAATTGGATGTAAAGAGTCATTCCTGCATCATCATGGCCTACTATGAAGAGTCTAAATCCTATCAAATGAAAAATCATTATTGGAAGAAATGTACAATTTGATGAGAAGTCTTCTGGCATTAAGTACTTGAATCCCTCTTATGGATTGTTATAGGGTGATCATTTTGATAAATTGTTTTGCTCTGGTTCTCTTGTCCCATTTTTTCTTTGACTGGATATTTGAACCCTATTTCTATTTCAACTAGGTCATCAGCCTCTAAGTCGACTAGTCAGTTGATTTTTGTTTCGAATAGTCTTCCATCTCCTTCAACTGAAACTATTCCCACTTGTGATTGAAATTTTGCAGTGAACAATAGTTCCCCCCTTTCTTGTCTGCTCAAATGGGCTTCCAAGTCAATTGAAGTTGTTGGTCCTGATGTCAGTGATATTTCTTTGGGCCGACAAACTTGTAGTCATAAGCAACATGTTGGGGTAGATTTAATGACTCATGTGCTTGAAACCTATGATCCCGTTACCTACTCATATGCATAACTACAACCTGAATGGGAGTAGACTATGTGGATAGAAATGGATTCTCTATTGAATAATCACACTTGGGATTTAGTTCCTCGAGCTCAAGGGAAGAACATTGTGAAGTGTTGATGGGTCTACAATACCAAATTTACCTCTAAAGGTGTTGTTGAGAATCATAAAGCTTGCTTGGATGAAAAATATTTTCTCAACAAGAATGCATAGAATAAACTGAGACCTTTTCCCCTGTTGTGAATATGAAATTTGTCCAACTGATTCTTTCCCTTGCTACTCATTTTAAATAGAAGATCCACCAGATGAATGTGAAGAGTGTTTTTCTTCATGATGACTTGTGTAAACAACAATTCATGGAACAATCTCATGGTTTTGTGACATATTCTAACTTGGTTTGTTGACTTCAAAAATCTCTTTATGGTTTGAAGCAAGATCCCAGAGATTGGTATGCTAAGATGGACAATTTCTTTCTTCAACTTGGTTTCAAATGTTTTGAATCTCATCATAGTTTATCTGTACTCCATAATCATGGAAACACTTTGATTATTATTCTATATGTTGATGATGTTCTCATAATTGAAAATAACATTGATCTCATTCTTAGATTGAAGAAACAACTTGTTGACTCTTTTGACGTGACAGATCTTGATATTCTGCATTATTTTTTGGGTCTTCAAGTATTACCACTATATGATGTTTTTTTCATTTCTAAATACAAATATATAATGGATCTCTTAACCCATTTTAGGATGGAAAATTGTAATCCCTATACTACTCCTTTTCAATATGGATTTAAGTTGAACAAAACTTGTCAAACTCCCAAAGTCGATGACACTCTCTATTGAAAACTGGTCGATATTCTCATTTATCTTACTTACATTTGACCTGCAATTTTCTTTGTTGTTAGTGTGGTTTCTCATTTTATGTAGAATCTAAGAGAAAGCCACTGGAAAAAATTCCAAAGGATTTTTCTCTATCTCAAAGGTACCACTCACCTTTGTGTCAAATATTGTTGAAGTTAAAACTCATTGGTCAGATTCATCGACTCTTACTCAGCAGGATATAGTGATGATTGGAAGTCCACATCTGGTTATGTGTTTCTTTTCAATAATGGACCATTGGTTTGGTCATGCAAGAAACAAAAGTTGTCTGTCTATCAAGTAAAATAATATTGTGGCATTGTTCATATAGGTATAGAGGAAATATGGATTCTCCAACTCTTAGATGAACTTGGATTTACTATACAGACCTTGACTACCCTTTATTGTTACAATTAGGGCATTCAAGTTGTTGAAAACCTTGTTGCACAAAGAAAGATGAAACATGTTGTGCTCTATAGTCACTACTTGAGACATTTGGTTCATGACAATGTTGTCTCTCTTGTCTATTTCAAAACAAATGATCACATTCGTGATATCTTTACAAATCCCTTGTTTGAAGCTAGGTTTATCAGGATAGGAAGCTACAATTATGGGGGGATGTCCCGATAAATTAATTTCACCTTCTAAATCTCTAAAGCCATGTGGTGATGGGGGGGTTTTGGAACTTCAGGTTCTAATGGTTCATCACACTTCTCCTAGAATCAGTCGGTCCGATGGTCGACTAACATCTAGAAAAAATTTGGTCGAGTGATCGATTGAATATTTACATCATTTGGTCGAGTAATCAACAAGCATGTCAGTCAAGTAGTCGACTTGTAGTCAAAGGAAGTTGGACAGTGGATCGACCAGCCGAGTAATCGATTATGAGTTCAATGCATGGACGATTAGGTCGAGCATTCTTCTCGAGTTGACTAGACAACATAGATTTGACGGAATCAATTGTAACCATCGATGGTTGTATGTTAACAAGATATTCTTAATTCTAAGGAATTTGGTTAGATATTAAGGCTCTAAATAGAAGACTCAATGGATCATTATCAAGTGACACAAGTGTTTTGTATTCCAACAATGAATATGGTGTGTGTGTTCAATATGCATTGTGATGCTTTGATCACAATGCATTGTGCTCAAGTGTTGTAAGGATGTTTTGAGGCGCCACCTATTTCTTTGAAATTTATTCCTCTTCAATTATATAATTTATTTTTTTCGTATTAGGTTACACCCAATCCGACAAAAATGACAGAATTAAATTTAAAAAAGTATAATATAAATAAAACTAAAAATATTAAAAGTATCACAAAATTAACAACTACAGATTCAAAGGAAAGATAAAAAATGGATGGTAAAACACTTTTAGAAAAGGATGGATTTCAATATTCAAATAATGAATCTGATATGGACATAGAGACTAATGAAAACTTGTTCCAAACTATGATACAAACAATTTCACTGGTCACAAAAGGAATCTTACCACGCAATACAAAGTTTACATTTACAAATTTCCAACATAATTCTTAAGACGAGAAAAGTAAATCCCTTAGAAAGTATTCTCATACATCACATCCAATCAACGCAACACAATTATAAGATGAACAAGTGGAGCTGCAAAGACAACAAGTTCCTTCCAGAGAAAAATGGTTTCCAGCCGCATGTTATGTCCAAGTGGTTGTAAAACAATGTAGTTGTAAACGATTGTATCATAGAACTTGACCTTTGGACACAAGTCTTGAGATCTGCTATACAGAGATGCACCATGGCGTTCATTTCCCTGCCAGAGGAAAACTGTTTCCAATTACACGTCATCGCCAAGAGGCTGATCTCTTCCTTTTTTAAATTATTAAAATTGTAAAATCAAATTGGCAAAGTAGTAATAAGTCCAATGTTAAAACCATTGATAAATAGATTGAGAAAGTTGAATATTTAGTTTTTCCATAATAAGATGAGTGAATGGAGGTTTATTATTACATCTTAGATTAGAAATATATATAATTTTATGCAACACATATTTTAATTCAGTACTTTGCATATTCATTATGAGTAGTTATTGGCATTGTTGAAGTAGTGATAAGATCTCATGTTATATGAAACTTCTATCAAGTAGTTGTATAACAAAACAAAGAACATGATAAATAAATTAATGTATCATAGAAATTGGCCTTTGGACACGAACCCTGAGATGCCGATACACAGATGCACCATGGCGTTCATTAAATTAACCACTTTTACTTGTCATAGTTATATTTTTCCACGAAAATGATATTAAATGAATTCAAGATATTCATATAATGTTACCTGCTTTTTGAATAAATTTGGTTCATTGAATTATATCTTAACCGTCGTGCTTTCTTGGTTGTTCCTTAGTGTCACGATGAATATGTAGGAATTGACTGAGTATTGATACACATCCTTCCACCGAAGCAATTGAATATACATACCCGTGTGTAGATCCTGATTAAACATGGCACAGGAGAGTTCAAGAATTGAGTAAAAGGATGGATTCAAAAGAGCCTCAGATGTGCATAAAAGGGTGTGGATTTGTTTGGAAGCTCCGAAACGGCGAATATGTGTTTAAAGTTTTATAAAGACCATATTCTCAAACTTAAAGTAGAAGCAAAGCCTATCATACCACCGAGGTTGAGCTTGCTCGTGGTCAGTCTGATGCTGGGGAAAATCATGCTCAGTCGTCTAAACCCGCACGATGTTTTAGTTGCAGAAAACATGTTGGATTAACAATTTTTCAGTGTCGTTGCAGAAATACTTATTGCGGTCTCCGTCGATATTTGGAGGAACATGGATGCTCATTCGAATACAAGACTCATGGATGTGAGGCTCTAGCCAAGGCCAATCCCCTCGTCAAAGAGAAAAATATTGACAACATATAGGGATAAAATTTGTTTGTTTCTCTATTTTTTAGCACATCTACATGTTTATATAGTGGATATTTATAATGTTTGTCTATCTGTTTTTAGTAGATTTATTGCTATTTTTTTTTGGGAAAGAAGAGATACTCACACTATGGAAATATCATAAAACTCTTAATGTTTGAGACTCTCTTACTGTTTATTTTTTCTCTTTCTCCACATATAATTTTGCATGGTTCAATCGCCGAAATCAAATGTAAGGATTTTTCAATTTTTGTGTTTTCTTACGGGAAGAAGGGAGTCAAGATTAGGCCCAATCCCCACCTAATAGCAACTGTTATTGAAATAATAAAATCACTAAGAATGTAGCAACCAGTGAGCACTTTTGGACCCATATTCCATAAAGCTTCCTAACCATATCAAAGCTTTTATTAAATCAATAAATATGTCAACATTTTATTAAATGCAAATAAATTGAGATAAAGAAAATTAAAATAAATAAAACGTGTTTAGAGTATGTGTTTTGGCTCATGGATTTGGAGAATGGAAACACTTGGATGGTGCAAGTGAAGATGGCAAACAACGTGTTTAGAGTATACATTTCCTTGGACACTTTTCCACTTGCAAGAGAGATGGATAGGTTGAACAAATGATGGATTGACCTCTATGCAAACTATTTTAGAAAAGGATAGTTTGACGTCCAGAGTTCGATTCTTTGGGAGGCTATGACTACCTGAATCAGGATGGAGGATTGCTGCAAGTACAGAGTATGCCAATGTTAACTGTGATTCTGTCCCTCATAGAGATAGATCATTGGAGAGATCACCTACCCTCCTCTCAATGGCCTTCAAGGAGGATCCCTATCCACAGCCTTCGAGGAAGAGCCATGTTTTGTTGAGGGAAGACCAGTATAAGAACGATATAACTGCCAGGTTCAAGACCAGACTATGCAAGAAGTAAGAAGATAGTTAGTACTGCTACTGAGCTTGTTAGGCGGAAGGGGGGTGGGTACAATAGGAGATGACTGGATCATCGGAGTGACCTAGACTGGCACCACTGCTAGGTATTGACTCCTCTCTGGTTAGCTCAATAAAGAGGGGAGTTATCTGTTTGGTTGGTAAACTATCAAAGAAATGGGGCTCCTCAAGCACTACGTCAAAGTACTCCTCGTTACTCCTTGTTATGCAAAGAAAACCTGCAGAGCTACTGCTAACAACATAATCCAAGGGCTACAAGTTCGCCAATTGAGTGCTTCAATGTTGTAGTAGTGAGTACTAAGTCCATGCTTCTATTGTATGGATCTTCAAATCCTTGGGCATCTTAAACGTGAAGGGCGATAATTCCTAGAACACAAGCCTTAGCATGTTGAAAAGTCTTGCCTTAGCAGGGTGCAAAGTCTCTCCTATGCCTTGGCTTTAGAACCCAATTGCAACTCCAAAAGATGTTTCCATAGAAAGAATGACAATTGATATTGGAGCATCATCAGATCTCTCACAATGGAATTATGAGCAGTGTTGGTGCCAGTGGGATCTAGGGCTTGTCCCAATCGTTAGAGTTTGCATCATCATGCTATTCAAATTAGTGATTCAAATCAGGTACTCACATTTTTCTTTCCACTGTATGTTTTTCGTTGGTTTATTTCTTGTATTGTCTTGCTCCAATGTTATTTAATACAATAAGTTTATGGACATAAACAAGACTGACTGGGGCACCTCCAGAATGAAATGGAGTTCCCGAGCAAGTGTAAGTAACGAAAAAGTTGGTTTATTTCTTGTATTGTCTTGCTCCAATGTTAGCTAATACAACAAGGTGATGGACATAAACGAGACTGACCAGGGTGCCTCCTGAACGAGATGGAGTTCCCAACCAAGTATAAGTAACCAAAAAGAAGTTTCTTTAAGCACTAATGATTAGAAAAAACATAGCTTAGCTAACTAGGGGAAAGTTTTTTTTCTTTACATATATTTAGATTTGTTCTCTTTACTCACAGAATGGAGCAATAGATATAGCATGGTGGTCTTTGCATTTGATGGAGCTTACAAATGTTAGTGAGGTCGTATAACATAATGCCCATAACCATGAAACATGCATGTCAACGCAGCGAAAGCTAAATAGCAGCAATCGAATCTATGTAACAGCATTCGAGCACACGCCAAGGAACTTTGGTTGCAAGTAGTAGTGGGCAAAGCACATGCCAAGAAACATAGGGGGTAATCAACCTGGTGAAGAGAGGGAACATGGAATTCCTCCATGATACTGGATCTATGTAATAGCCCTGGGTCGACCGATTCTACTCAGGTGTACGACATGCAAGTGACCAGGTGGAGGTGGAGGTGGAAATCTAAGGTGTTTCGCAGCTAACCAGAAACACCAAAATGAAAGTTATGGACTATGTTTTATGGATGCTGAAAATATTAAGCATTTAATGTTGGGAATTAATGCTAACTTGAAAGTTAACATTAATTCACCTTGCTTCTTGATTATTTTCTTTATTAAGTTTCTGACTTCTCATTTTCTAAGTTTGAAACAACTTATCTCGATATGAGATCAAATAAAGCCTCAAACTTAAAAACTTAAGTTTGAAACAACTTATCTTGATATGAGATCAAATAAAGCCTCAAACTTAAAAACTTAGGAAAAAACATAATTTTCAATAGTAAAATTGTATAACATTCTTAAAAATTTGGATTAAATAGTTTATTTTTGTGTAGGTGTTAATAAATATATGAAAAATGGATTACTATTAGTCATTTAAAAAATATATGAATAGTAATTGGAACAAGTTTTGAATCTGATCACATACAAATGATCACAACGAGGATGTATTGTCAAATGGTTATAAAAAACATTGCAAGAAAATAGAAAAGTCAATTTTATAAACGTGGCCCATATACTAACCTAGGTTTTCTAGCACTACAAAAGAATTTGATTAGTAATGAGGATGTATTGTCAAATGGTTATAAAAATATATGGTCATTTAATCAATTTATATAACATATATAATATAATAATTTTAGAATTAATGTTTATTTTAGAGATTGAATTGGGTTTGTTAAATTTAATTGGTTGTGTAAAATATTTTCCAATTATGAGTTGTTGAGAAATTTTCTATTTGTTATGTTGTTGAGGAAAAACTTTATGTGTGTTGCTTAATTGAATAATAAAAATATATAATATTTTGTATTTGTTAAGTTGATATAAAAGCGGTTTCAGCCCTGACTCTTTCATGAAGGGGCTGTGATCATGCAAATTTAAATCCGCTACTGTATGTGGAGAGTGTTAGAATTCTTTGTTTTGTGAGTGTTTGTTTCTGTATGCCTGTGTCCACATCTGTCGTGTGAAATAAGAGATCGCTGCTGTTAAATTATGTCTGATTGGAAGTGACCAGTCGCTGTCCAAAAGGGAGAGCTATCGCTACAGCAGATAGGGATCCTGTCCTGTGAAAGAAGAGATCGTTGCTGTTGACTTAAGTCTGAGTGAAAGTGACCAGTCGCTGTCCAAAAGGAGAGCTATCGCTATAGCAGATAGGGATCCTGTCCTGTGAAAGAAGAGATCGCTGCTGTTGAATTAAGTCTGACTGGAAGTGACCAGTCGCTGTCCAAAAGGAGATCTGTCGCTACCGCAGATAGGGATCCTGCCCCACGTGAAAGAAGATCCGTGTTATTTCAAATCTGTCTATCGCCCAAGTTTCCGTGGAGAAAAATTTGTGTGGACGTGGAGTGCTGATAAAGGAAATAGCTGTGAACGAGTGAAATAAGCCACGTAGAAATGTGACTTTGGACATGGCATTGAAATTCTTTTCCACTACTCTTTCATTGTGCCAGTAAGCAGAGCGTGAGGAGATCAGCGTGCACTCTAATTGACCAGCCTGAGGAGATCACCTATCGTGCATAGAGAAGGAGCTGCGTAAATCGAGGAGGACACCACCACGTAGAGGAAACCGGATAGATCTTACTGGATGCATAGAGTATCACAGATCGAGGGAGATATCTTCTGATGAGCACAGGATCATCGCCGACGCATCGTATGGAGACTTCACTCCCTGTACACCAATCCATATTTGAATCGAGCCAGCGAAATGTATGAGCGCAAACGAGTATTATCCAGAGGCACCTCAAAAGATCACACGTCAGCTTTGGATGAAATGTTCGGTGCCTCTGCTTTAATTGATGGCAACGACGTGGAATCAATGTACATGTGGTTATTTGTGATGTAAGAGGAGAGTGTTAGAATTAATGCTTAGATTGGTTTGGATTTGCTAGATTTAGTTTGTTGGGTGAATATCTTTTTCAACTATCATATCCTATATATGTGTGAATGGTTGAGATGGTTATTTGTGATGTAAGTATTAAGGGAGGGTGTTAGAGTTAATGCTTAGATTGGTTTGGGTTTGTTAGATTTAGTTGGTTGTGGAAAGATCTTTTCCAACTATCACATCCTATTTATTTATTTTTTTTAGGAAAAAAAAAGTTTCAATGCTATTCATTAAGAATCAAGATAAACTTTACACTGCAAAGGATGGCATATGAAGTCATAAGACATGTACTCTGCCATATTCCTCAACTAAACATAAACAAAACACTCTCCATACATCCAATAATCAAAACATGCATACATCGAGTAATCAAAACATAATAGTGCCAGGATTGCATATATTAACTTATGACCTGTGAAGTTCCATCAGATACAAGAAAACATAGCATATCATCATAAAAAAAAGAACAATTCTACACTAAGAGAGTTATATGTACCCAAAAAATAGTGAGAGTTCATAAAATGAAGAAAGAACCCAAACTTAATGTTGAACCTTCAAAGATATCCACAAAGTGCAACAAACTAGTATGTTTCCCAAGAGCAAACTTTGACAATGAATCTGCCAAAGTGTTGAAGTGTATGTGACTATGGAAACAATGAATCCAACTAGAATTTTGCTTGATCTCCAGAATCGTTTTCATCTAAGGATGCACATTTAAATCTCTCAGCTGGGACTTTCTAGCAAATCAGTCAAGAACAACCATAGAATCACCAACCACCATTAGATCACGAACTCTGTGCAAAGGTTAAAAGGCCCCACAAACCAAGGATTTCTTCCTTAATATTTGTACCTAGAACAACAACAAGATAATATTTAAAGAAGTGGGGCCCACTCAGTTTTAGTATAATACCAACACCCCAGTCACTGCCACCAATAGCTCCATCAAAAAATTCTAAAGACTTTTTTCCAAAATATATTGGATTCAAAAGGACCTAAAAATCTTCCCCCACTAAGGAACATGGTGTCTCCTTGATAGCCATTACAATCCTTGAGCATAGGAAAAAATCATTTCTAGGAAGGTTTTCAAATAGAATCTTATTTTTGTATCTCCATATACACCAAAGAACATGAAGATGGGCCATTCGGTGACGAGGGAAGGAAAGGAACCAATGCAACAAATTATCCTTCAAAGACAAGTGATTCCATGAAGCATTGATCCTCAATTGACAACAAACCTCCTTCCAAACAAACTAAGAAACTTCACAGGTCACCATCAAATGCAGGGTCATGTCTTCATCATTTAAACATAAACTGTAAATAGACGGACCAATTCTACCTCTACACCTAAAATTCTCACCTATCAAAATTCGATCATGCAAGCATAACCAAAGAAAGAGAATGATTTTGATCGGAACCTGAATTTTCCAAAGTATTTTATACCACCAATCTGAAACCACTATCAAATTTTGTGCCACCAATGCATCATAAGTCGATATAACAGAAACATCACCTTTAGATTGATTCCATGTCCATACTATATAATCATTTTCATTACTGAGCGAAATACCACTATTTCTTAAAGACCATATGTATGAGTTCCATTCATTAGATATCTCCCCTTAAAGAGAAACATCAGTAGCTTCTAACCAGTCTTGAGACCCCGATATATTTAACGGAGACAAGTGACCAATATGAGCCAAAGAGAAAATATTTTGAGACTGTCAATGTAGAATGAGAGCATTTGATAATTTGTGAGAAGAAGCACAACCTACAAAAGGGTCCTATCCAACCATAACCCATGCTCCAGTACCAATAGCCCAAGCAAGCCACTTTTTTAACAGAGGCAAAGTGTCCAAAAAATTCCTCCAAAAATTAGAATCTACAGGAAAATTGATCATGTTTGATCTCAACCAGAAGATCACGTCCATTCCATTGAGATATTTTTTGGTGATTTTTTTGCTCCATAGTCCTCCACAGAACAGGGTCCTCTAAAGAGATTTCACACCTAAGGAATATGCAAACCAAAGGATGTTACGAATACCCCAGCTACCAAGAGGCTTTGGACTAGAAATTAAGTCCCGCCTTGCTAGATGAAACCCCGAAGACTTCTAAAGGAAATTTGAGAATATATTATGAATTTGAGTCATAATTTTAGCTGTTATATTTGCAAGGGTGAGCCAATAGACTCGTAAATTATGTAATACATACTTGATTAAGACCATGCTTCTGCCCAAGGACAACAACTAAAAAGTCCAAAGACTAAGTCTCTTCTCAATCTTATGAATAAGCCAAAGCCAATATGAAACTCTATAATCATTAAGTTTCAAATGGAACCCTAACTACTTCATTCCTGAGTCCAAATAGACTAATGGAATACCAAAAAGTTCAACTAGTCTTTCCAACTTCACCAGTTCAATATTATTGAAAAGAAAATATGATTTTTGACAATTCAACTCCATCCCAGATGCCAAACAAAATAAATTTAAAATATTCTTAACCTAAAACCATTCCTCAAATGCATTGACCCCTAATATGACCACATCATTGAAAAAAAAAAGGTGTGAAATAGCAAATCCTTTTGCAACCTTCAAGCCTAAGAACTCACCTTCAGAGCGAGACTTCTTCACTAACCAAATGAAAGCTTCGATCACTAAAAGGAACAACAATGGAGAGAGAGTTCAACTGTGCCTTAGGCCTTTATATATTTTAAATAATTCAATCAGAAAACCATTTACGAGAACCACAAAGTTAGCACTTGTGACACAACCCATAATCCACTGTTCTACTTCCCACTTTAGGCCAATTTGGATTAACAACATCTTGAGAAAATTCCAACTGACTTTGTCATAGGATTTCCTTAATTCCAACTTCAAGAAAACAATTTTCATCTTTTTGGTCTTTGTTGTATGCATACACTCTTATGCAATACCCACTGCATCAAAAATCAGTGTATCTTTCAAAAAGCCAAATTGTTCATGTGATATGCATAAAGCCAATTTATCTTTTAATTTGGAAGATATAATTTGGAAAATGACTTTGTAGACAAAATTACATAATGCTATCGACCTAAAATCATTGAAGGATTTAGTCTTGGACTCTTTTTGAATGAGTGCGACAAATGTAGCATTCAAAGAGCCACTAATCTTCCCATTTATCCTATAATCCTCAACTATAGCAAGCAAGTCCTTCCCCAAAATATCAAAGAAATGATGAAACAATTCCTGGGTCCATTCATTTGGGCCTAGGCTTTTATCCTTTGGCACCAGCTTAACAATCTCTTCAACATCTTCCAAAGACACTTGTCGTCCCAATGTATTACTTTCTTCATTTGAAAAATATCTTGGGATTTCTTTTATCACTTGTAATTGTGCTAGGGTATCTTCCTTTTCCTTTGTCTTATAGAGAAGCTTGAAGTAGTTTAGTGCACCAACCTTAATATCAGTTTGAGAAGACTGTGAATTTTCTTCCAAATATTCTATATCCCAAGTAGTATTTACTTTCCTATGGTGTTCAACAAATATATGAAAACAAATTGTATTTTTGTCACCACATTTCAACCAAACTGCACGGCTCTTCAAACACCAATTTTATTCTTCAATATTTACAATCTCCAACTTCCTTTTTTCAATAGATGCAATCAGATCCTTATTTGCTACATAAAATATTTGAAAAGGACATATAAGGAGGACATCCTCTAAATTTCAATCAAGATCATAAAGTTCATCTTGAAGATTTTTCGTTTTCTCCCTCTGCCATTTAATCACAACTTATTTTAACTTCTTAAGCTTAGTAACAACCGAATTCATTATAGAAGAGTCCTTCCAAATCTCCATTGTTTTCCAAGTTGTTTGCACCAAAATATTGAAATTTGGTTAGGTCAACCATGCATGGTTGAATTTATAGGGGAAATGGTTCAAAGTCATTTGATCATCAAATTGTAAACAAATAAGGTTATGATCAGTTATAAAAGAGTTGATAACTTAGGACCTACACCTACACAGACTTCCATATAGAGAATCATTCATCATTAACTTGTCTAATATTTTTGAAATACCATCAGACCCAACTCGACCATTCCTCCAAGTTGGGTTGATTGAACTCAAAGTAACATCAAGTAACCATATTGAAGAAAACAAAGAGGAAAGGAAATCAGCTAAAGGATCAAGTCTTTCTCGGTCCCCCTAAATCTCCCTCGAAGATAATGTAAAGTTCATAACTCCTCCTATAATTAAACCAACTTCCTTTAATAAACCACTCTCCCCAATTTCTTCCAGAAGGTAGTCCTATCTTTATAAGGACCATAACAATTCAATAGTTTGATTGTGTTAGAATTATCCTTTAAGCGTCCTTCCAAAAGAATGCCAACATAGATCTGAAGAGCATGTAATTCAACCACCATCAGATTCCATCCTAAAATCAACCCCTTAGAGAGTCCAATAGAGTCCACTACAACACAGTCCCAACTAGGGAAACATGTTAGGAAAATGTCTTTAAATTTGAGATTATCCACCATTGTTTCTTGAAAGAAAATAATGTTGGGGTTAACTGATTATATTAACCTTTTCAAGGTTAACAGTTTTTGGGCACCCCCCACCCCACACAGATTTAAAGAAATAATTATCACTTAGAGGCCCCCAAGACAGGAACTTTTTTCTAAGGGACCTTGGGGGGGGAGGAGGATCAATTACTGGGGAATCAACCAGAGGATTAAAAGGTGCTATACCTCATTCAATAGCACCTGAATCCTTTTTGGGGCGTTTTGTTCCACCTCTTCTTCATTATGGTAACATTAGACCTATAATCTAAGGTTTTTTAACCCTCCATGGTATTGTAAACAGGAAGAGGGATTTTGGGGAGAAAATATTTGAATGAAGGACCCAAGACAACCCCACTTTGGTTGGCCTGGGCATCATTTACAGACAAACCTTTATTCAGTTCCAGCCCTTCAAGAAGAGTACTCTCAGTAGGTATTTTTTTTAGAGTCATATCCAAAACATTTAAATTAGACTCCAAAAAAACTTTAGAAGGAGAAAACCTATATGGGTTTTCTTTATATGGAACCTGGATACCCAAGAATTTCCCAGACATTTGTTTCTCAGCAGGAAAACCCTCAAATTTATTCATTACAAGTTCCCAAAAACCTCCACAATCCAATCTTCATGATTGACAAGAGAACTTGTATCATCCTTTGTTAATGTGTTTAAAAAAGAAGCAAATAAAGATTGCATCTTACCAATGAAATATTCTTGATCCAAACAACATTGAGAATCCAAGACTCTTTGTGAACTAGAAGGAGTCTTCTGCAAATGCAACCCCTCGCTATCCAACTCCACCTTTTCCTTTAACAAGTTAGGACATTTATCTTTCAAGTGCCCTGTCTTCCTATAAAGGTGACAACAAAACGTCTCCCCCCATAAATATAAAGGATAAATAAAAGGACCCAAATCTGTTAGGATTTCAGTATCTGTAGGAAAACCTAGCCCCGTTTCAATCTCCACTCAAAATCCAGAATACTCATTTGTTGTTCAACCTTAGTGTTTTTTCATCAAAGAACACGAATTTTCCAACAGTGTTGACAATTTCCTCAAAGACCTTAGTCACCCAGAATTTTATGGGGAAATCCGGGAGCAACATCGAAACACATCTTTTTGAAAATATTTCCACATAAGGATTGAAACCTCATTCCCATATTTTGAGCATCAAAACACCTCTGCCAAGAATCCATGGAAATGCAATGACCTGTAATAGATCCTCTTCCAACAGAATGTGGAAACGATCCAGTGGTTCGACAACTGGCAGAAACGAGGACAATAACCCAACAAAGGTTTCTAAAAATCATGTATCCATTGCTTAAGCCTAGGTTTTGTCATTTTGAAATAAAAAAAAAAATTATACTAGGGCCTTTGATGACAAACCTGAAACCCTATACATGGAGATATCCTATCCTAGAACATATAGAGGTCTAGTACTACAGACATTCAAACTTTTCTTCACTCTTTTCTTTTTGGTGGCCTCCCCCTCTATACAGTGTCTATGAGGAACTCCTCCCCTAGATCCAGACTCCTCCAAAGTGATATGATGCGACAAAACCCCATCCTGTATGTCAAACTGTGGAGGTATCATCCTTTTTTTGCTTCCATGTGTCCACCAAAAGATGCCACACATTGATTTTTATACATATTCCTATATGCCTCATCAAATAGAAAAATACCTTAATTTAAACAATTTATTACATATTAATTTTGATGATTTTTTCACCAAAAATATTGATAATTCTTTTTTTCAACATGTAAAAGATGCTTACATTCCACTAAAATACTTCCATAACTAGCAAACTTCAATCACATAAACATTGACTCATAACCTAACAACATTAATCACATAGTTTACTAATAGTGTTTTATTTTTATACTTGCAATTTTATGTGGTATTTAAAAAAAATCTAAGATTGATTGAATGTTGATATTTAGGTTTCATGGTGGTTGGCCAAAAAACTAAAATAACAAAATAAAACACAATTAATTACATAATTGTTTAAGACTGTGCATATGTTATATAACATATGCACTGTGCATATGTTATATAACATATGCACTGTGCATATGTTATATAACATATGCACAATGCATATGTTATATGCACAGTGCATATGTTATATAACATATGCACAGTTGTGAGCAGGCTCACATATATGTGAGCATGCTCACATAAAATCAAGGTTTTTATACATTTTTAAATGATTTTTGATAAAATTTATTATTAATAATAAATAATTAAAAACTTATATAATTATTTAATCTATGTATTGAGTATTAGTTGTGAAATGTAAAATAATATTCAAAAATTCCACATTTTTAAAATAATATTTAATATTTATTTAAAAAATATCAATACACAGATTTCATCTCTCTAATTATAAAATATATTTTTATTTTTATTAAAAAATTATGTACAGTTTCATATCTTACTGGCATCCTTTACTAACATCATTTCTGTAAATTAAAAGTGTGATATTATTCTCTATTTAATATTGTTGAGTGCATATTATAT
>ML781211.1:421423-490897 GCA_009831015.1 Picea engelmannii | reverse complement strand
AGATGAAATTACCTGGAGACAACACTGCAGGATTAATTGGATTAAGAGTGGGGATCTTAATACCAATTTTTTTCACAATTATGCTAGCTCTTGCAGGAGAAAAAAACATATATGGGAAATTGCATATTCAGAAGGTACTTGCCATAGAGGACAACAAGATATTAAATCAGTTGCAGTTAGACATTTTAAACCATTCTTTGAAAAGAAGGCTACTGTAAATCTACAATCCTCTTCCATAGTGGCAGGTCTCTTCCCTTATTCTTTATCGGAGGAATATTCGCATTCTATTGACAGACCTTGTTTTCTCTTAGAAATTTTGGTCGCTTTAAAGTCTTTCTCCAAGGATAAAATTTTAGGCCCTCATGGTTGGATAGTAGAATTTTATCTTCATTTATTCGATTTGGTTGGTCCGGATATTCTGGAACTTGTGGAGGATACTAGACTCAAAGGGAAGGTGGTGGGTTCTTTGAACTCGACTTTTCTTACACTCATTCCAAAAGATGCAAATCCTACTACTTTTGATGATTAATGGCCTATTTCACTTTGCAATCTATGTTATAAACTTATCTCAAAGATCATTGCTTCAAAGATTAAGCCCTTCCTCTCATGGTACATTTCCATTGAACAACTGGGTTTTTTAAAAGTTCAACAGATTCTTGATGCTATTGGCACTACCCAGCAGTGTCTCCATAGTATCAAAACCAAAAACTCAAAGGCGCTCATTCTAAAACTGGATCTCAAGAAGGCCTTTGACTGCATTGACTGGGATTTTCTCAGACTGATATTGACACATATAAGATTTAGCTATCATTTGATTAAGTGGATTATGAGCTGTGTAGTGAGTGAAAATCTAGCTATTTTGATTAATGGGGAGCCATCTACCTTCTTTCTCAGTGGCAGAGGTCTGCGACAGGGCTGCCCCCTCTCTCCTCTTCTTTTCATCTTAGTTATGGAATCCTTGAGCCTTCTCCTTAAACTTGGACAAGCTGATGGAAAGAAATCCAGAATAAAAGTGTCTAGGACTATCAATATCCTACATCTTCTCTTCGTTGATGATGTTCTCATAATGAATAATGATTCTTTACAGGAATGGACTGCGACTAAAGAGATTTCAAATACTTTATGTTGTGCTATGGGTTTGTTGATCAATTTGGAATAATCAAATTTTCACTTCGCAAACATACAACAGCACACACTGGATCAGCTCAAGGGTATATTTCCATATAACTTTACTTACCTTTCCACCAAAATAAAATATGAAGTATTTTTTAAAGGCAGACTCCTATAAGTTGGCGGACTGGAATTGGCTCATTGCAAAAATAGAAAAAAATACTAGCCACTGGTGAACGAGATGGCTCTCTCTTGGTGGAAGTTTCACCCTCATCAAAGTTGTTCTTGAAGGACAACTAGTTTATTGGATGGCTCTTGTAGCCATTCCTGCTTTGCTAATTACAAAACTCCACCACTTGACATATAATTTCCTCTGGTCGGGTTGCTCAGACCTATCCAGACATCACCTTTGCAATTGGGAATCCTTGGCAAAACCAAAACATAAAGGAGCATGGGGGATCCGCAATTTATTCCATTTCAGCTATGCACTTGCATCCAACTCTCTTTGGCGAGTTTTGACTTCACCAGGTATTTGGCATTCTATCATTAAATAAAAATACCTATCCCATTCCACAGTTATCAATTGGCTTAATTTTGATTCAGCTACCTCCAGGGCGTACTCATTTTTCTAGAAAAATATGATCAAATCAAAAGAGTGGATTATGTGTGGGATCTGCTAGCACCTAGTGTCGGGTCATGCCATTTTTCTAGGCCGCAATCGCATGCTTTGGCTAGGATATGCCTCCTTTCTCACTCCACATATTATAGAGCATATTCATTCAAGAAATATCTGGTACCTATATCAGATACGTGATTGATCCCTTTTGGCTTCTCTTCCTGACAGATGGATTTCCAACACTTTGCTCGGCCTCAACGGTGACCATGCTTCAATATGGAACACCTTCTGTGTGGGATTATCTCTTGTCGGTATTCACTTGAATGATAGGGATGATCAATTACTATGGTTCGGTGGAGATCATTCGAGAAAGATTATTATTCAAAATGTCTACACAGATATTATACAAATGATTTGGCCAGCAAATTTAAAGGGTTGGAAAAAAATAATTTGGCCTTGGCATATTCCCTACAAAATAAAGCTCTTCTCTTGGCTCATGACCAATTATAAACTGAACACCTATGATAGTATTCAGAAAAAAGGATGGTCTGGACCAAACATCTTCCAACTTTGCTTCAATGATGTTGAAACTGCAGACCATTTTTTCATCAATTGCCCTTTTACCAAATCGGTTTGGGGAAAAATCACCTTGGTGCTTGGTATCAATTCTTCTTAGGACGAGCCATCTATCTCTGTCTTCTTTGATTATTGGATGCATAGGGAAATATTTTTTAAACATATGTCACCTCTGATTTGTTGGTCCATTTGGTTGATCAGGAACAATAAAATCTTCTCAAATGAGATCCCTTCCATAAACACTATAGCTCACAAAACACTTGTTTTATTTAAAATATGGAATGACAAGCATCCTTATAAGACAAGAAAAAGGACCACAAATAAGATTCCTGAACTTGAGGATTTTACAACTAGATGGTTCGATGGATTAGCATCATTAAATGGATCGCAGAGTGGTGCTGGTGAAATGATCAAATTATCAAAAAACTCCTTCTATCGATGTACTTTTAATTATGGATCGGGTATGAATACCAGAAATGAACCTTTGGGTGCTTGGGATACACTTTTCTTGGCCTCCAGACTTCACATTGAAGCTCTTCAGATGCTTGGAGATTCCATAATTATCATTGAGTGGTTAAACAATAGGGGTGACCTTCAAGCCATCTCCCTTATGGCTTGGAAAGACAGAATCAGATTACTTTTACCCTCTTTTAAAATCCTCATCTTCAACCACATCTTCTATGAGCACAATAAATCTGCTGATCAATTATCCAAGATGGGGCTTCAAAAAAAAGAGGGAATTATTACCTACAAACTCTAGATAGATGGCCATGAGGGCCCCTCTCATTTCATTACTCTCTATTAAGCTCTGCCTATCTTCCCCTCTTCTATTTACATGTTTTTTGTTCCTTTATTGACTATTTCCGAACATTCCTCTGAAATTATTTGACTACAAAGTTATAGCAGCGCTCTCTATGTAACTGGTTTTATATCTCTCTCCTTTTTGAACTTTCTCCATCTGATGGCCGAGAGACCACTATTGGTGAAAGATTCTTTGACAGCTATGTATTTTTATCACTATTTCTATAACATCTCTTGACCAGAGAACACATTATATTCAATAATATAATTGAGAAATTTTCCCGTTGGAAAAAAAAGTGGCACACAGAAGGAAGGCTATCTTTCTTTTTTGGACCTGTTGTATTTTTGTAAAGTATGAATTATTTCCTGACTTTATGATAGATTTCCCGTGACTATTAGTCGTGAAATATAAAATAGTATCCATAAAATTTAGCATTTTTAAAATGTTTAAAATTTATATTTATTTGTAAAAGAACTACATAGATTTGTTAATCTAATTATAAAAGATATAATTATATAAATATATCTTTGTAAAAAAAATTATATAATATTTTTTAAAATCAATATAAAACATATATAAATGTGCTAGTGTTCTGCATGCTTTTCCATCTGTCAATCCTGTGCCTCCCATCGCCATTGGCTTCATCCTCAATGCCAAAATCTTGGACTTTGACCCATTCTTCGATGGCTCCACGAACCCTACCAACTCCTTCGACTCTACCATTGCGAGCAGAAACTTCACAATTGCGATTACTCGTTCGACGCTCTAATTGGAGGCAGCTTCACTGCTTCACCACAATGGAAGCCAACACTACTTGTACCTGTTCATAAAACAGACGAAGCCTTCATTGATGCGAGTTTGTACAAAAGAGGGATTTCAGTTGGGGTATTTTATATCTATATAGGTTCATGTGATTTGGTTCTTCTTTTCATTTTTTCAAGCAGAAGTTCATATTTTTAGAATTTGACAACGAGGTCAATACACGAGAACATATTCCCTCCCTCTGCTTCTGCCTGCATCTTGGGATTCAAAGAGAGGTCAGACATGGATAGAACTGTTCACTTGTATTCATCCACTTCTTCTTTTCTGTTCAACCAAGGCATGTTGATGAACATCATTATCAGTTATGTTCTATTCACCTAGGCACTATGCTCTCAGAGCGTAGGTAAAATCATGCACCAATTATTTTCATGTTCATTATTTTAGTTATAAATCATATGAGAAGGAGAAGTAGGAGTACCTTGTTATAATTCAATTTTTAAAAATATATATATATTTTTTAAAAACAAAAATATTATAACAATCATAAAAATTATAACAAAATAAATCAAATCTTCAAGCTCCTTCTGAACCTGTTTAGAATCAGAAAAGTTGATTTTTCTTACAAGCTATGAGACTAGTTGCACTCTTACATTTGCACATGCCTCATCTACCAGATCAATTTCTTTGTCTAAAAAATATCACCCTGTTTAGACAAACAGATTACAAATTATTTTCAAAAATCCCCAAAGGAGTTCTTGATCTTGTAAGGTCTCTTCCAACAAAGCCTTATAAAACATAAATTTAGATAGAGAAATGATAATTAATCAGTTTAAAAAGTAAATTATAATATTTTACAGTCCATAATAGTCATAAATAATCATAAATGGACTACACAACATATTACACATTTTCATACATAAATTCATATCATAACTTTCATCCTTAACAAAATTAATACTAGAAAAATACCTCTTGAAGGAGGAGTATGTCCTTTGCTTTCCTGTTGTTGCAGACTACTTGGAACTACCCAAATCTGAACCTTTTCCTCCCAGCCAGCTAGGAATAGAGCCTCTCTAGCTCCATAGCTCCAGGATTCTGTAAGGATTCCTGGCCCCCGAGCCCAAAACTCCCAGCAACAGGTGCCCCCTTGTAACAGTCCTTCCACAAGCTTCTCCAGCCAAAACCCGTAATACAGTCTTCCAATCTCCAAAAAAAATTTCCCTTCAAAAATTCCCAAATACAGTCTCCTAATCTGAAAATAATGCTCCCTCCAAAAGTTCCCCCCTTCCGAGTGTTTTCCCCCCTCATAACCTCCTTCCACATTCACCGCCTCTTCCTTTCATTAAGACTCACCCACCTTATCTCTCCATTCAATGCCAACCACCTTATCCCTCCATTCAATGCCAACCACCTTATCCCCTTCTCCTTAATGGTTCCATCCTTCGATATGTTAAGTTTTATTTTAGTAAATTAAAATTTATTAAACTTAAATTCATTACCCAAATATTTAATGAGTTAATTAATTAATCAATATACATTAAACAATTAATAAATTCAGGACAATTAATTAATTAATTAATTAAACTTAATATACTTTAAACAATCATTTAACTATGACAATTAATTATTTAACTAGGGTTGTTACATACACCCACCCTTCAGGAAACTTCATTTCAAAGTTAAAGTATTTTAAGATACAAGGGAAAGACACGGGGTTCACACATTCATATCCAATAACCAACATTATCAGTAGGTAAGCCAAGAAAACTCATACATACTAGTGTACATGTGCAAGAAATGCATGTGTAGCTAGTACATACAAGTCTCGTGCATGTACTAATAACAATAACTATCATCTCTATAGTAATTTCTGTATGCATCCAATCCATTCAACAAGACTATTCATTTTATAAAAGACAATAACCCAATCAAATGTTTGTGAAATCCTTTAATTACAATTATCTAGCTCAAGAATGTTTTTTAGACAATTGTAGTTTAGTTAAGAAATTATGAATATTCATATATACACTTTTTCTTTTCGGAAGGAAAAACAATAAATTCCACCATAAGACAAATCTCCATACACTCTCAACTATTTCTACTCATCCTTCCTCCCTAACTTACTTCCATATTCCATTCCTATCCTTCCTCTGTTGGACTATCTTGGAGCATCAACTATATTGACCTAACTCCAAATAGAACCCATAAGCGGAAGTGTCACTATCTTGACCAAGCTTCCCCAGCAGGCAACTGACAGTCATCATCACACGTCTAGGGGAGCGTGAGCTAACACCATCCTCCCATGACTCCTGGTTTCAGAGGATATACAATGGGAAATGCCTCCACCCCTCCTAACAGGACTAGGGTCCACACCCTACAATGAAATATATAGTGGCACCGTGTTGCTGGGAGTTTTGTCATCGTTTATTTAGTTTTGGGTAGTTCACCTCCTGAAATCCCACACTAGTCCACATATCATAGCAATGTATCCAAACCAATATAATTTCACATACAATATCCATACCATATTGTTTCTTGGCCAATGGTCATGACATCCACTTTCATCATCATTATCCCTTAGCTATTTGATAGCCCAATAACCTACAGATTAGTTTGTAACACAAACTCATACAAATCTTATGTATTATCATCATGTAATTGCATACAACCATAATTTCAATATCCGCGTACCAACAACTTTAACATCAACGTTTTCAAGTTAGAAATAGATCTCATAATATCCCATAATTCAATTAGCATTACCCATTCATAGAATTATGATTTACATAATAGATTGCATCATATCCAACATCATTCAAATAGCATTTAAACCTTCATAGGATTCTCATTCACATAGTATATCGCATCATATCCATCATCATCAATAACATTTAAACATTCATAGAATTTACATTCACATAGTAGATCACATCATATCCATCATCATCAGTAACATTTAAACATTCATAAAATTTACATTATCACAATATGTCGCATCATATCCATCATCATCAATAACATTTAAACATTCATACAGGTTCATATGTTTTAAAAGTTCAAGTGTATCATTTAATAGTTTTACTGTGAATAGAAAATAAAGGTGTTTAGGCCTCAATTAATCCTAGTTGTCTAAGTCAAAAGGTGGTGTTACATACTCCCAACCTTCGAGAAACATATTCTCGAGGTGGTCAAAAAAATTGAGGGATAATCTCGTCGCAACGTCTCGGCATCCTCCCAAGTAGAATATCCTGGACTAAACTTGTCCCACTGGACCTTATTGGTCTACTAGATGGTTCCTGAGTTGTCGGACTCTACGGTCCAATATGCGTAACATATCTACCATGAGGGTTCCCACGTCCGATGCCTGCAATTCCTTCCAATTTAGTTTATGTGATTCATCAGCAACATAATGACGTAGAACAGATACATGAAAAACGTTATGAGTTTTAAGCAAGTGGGGTGGAAGTATGAGATGATAAGTGACGGGTCCAATTTTCTCTTGGATTTTGAACGATCCTCAAAATCGAGGTGACAACTTTGTCCCCTTCCCGAACCGAATGGTACTCTTATTAGGCTTGATATGAATGAAAACCTGATCTCCCACTTTATAACTTCGATCAGTCCTGTGTGCATATGCATAACTTTTCTATCTATCCTATGCTTCCTTTAGTCTCTGCCTAATCTGAATCACCTATTCCTCCATCTCTTGAATCAATTTTGGTCCAACTATTACTCGATATTCTAACCTCTCCCAACTCAATGGCGTTCTTCATGGCCTTCCATACAGAGCTTCCTAGGGTGGCATTCCGATGGAGATATGAAAACTGTTATTATAGGAAAACTCTACCAAAGGTAGGTACTTCTCCCAATCGGTTTGATTATCCATGACATACATCCTAAGCATGTATTCCATGACTTGATTTACTCTCTCAGTTTTCCCATCTATTTCAGGATGATAAGTTGTGCTTAAGTTCAACTGAGTCCCCAACGCTGACTGCAAACTTGTCCAAAACCTAGAAGTGAATCTGGAGTCCCTATCTAAAATGATCTTCTTAGGTATCCTGTTCAAATGGATGACCTCGCTCACAAACACGCGTGCCACATCAGTGACATCATAAGTGTCTCTAACCGGAATAAAATGATCACTCTTGGTTAACTTATCAACTATCACAAGAGTGGCATTGTGTCTATGAGATGTGATCAGCAACCCCACAACAAAATCCATAGAAATGACTTCCCAATTGGTCATAGGAACATCATGTAGTTGTAGGAGGCCTGTCAGGTGATGGTGGTTGGCCTTCACTTGTTGACACTCAAGGCATTTGGTGATGAAATGGACTACATCGCGCTTCATGCATACCCAGAAGAAAATCTTCCTCATGTCTGCGTACATTTTCTTCACACCCAGATGCGCACAATAAAGTGATCTATGGGCTTCCTTTAGTATGATGCTTTGAATATACCCACTTTCGGGGATGTACATCCTTCCTCGATATCTCAATAGTCCATCTGCTTCCAGACTATATCCTTCATACTTTGGATCTAATTTCCTCCCACTTTGGAGGTTTGAAGTAACCTTTAAATACCAACTATCTCCCAGGAGTTGCGTCCACACACGTTCCCTCAAATTGACTTTTAAGGGTACCAAGGAGAAGACACGTGGCCTCCTACTCAAGGCATCCACGACCACATTCTCTTTTCCCTTGATATATGAAATACCAAAATCATACTCACTCATGAACTCACTCCATCGCCTTTTCCTGGCATTCAGATCCCTTTGAGTGAAGAGGTGTTTTAAACTTTGATGGTCTGTTTTGAGCTCAAAGTTTTGCCCCACTAGATAGTGCCTCCAAAGTTTCAGAGCTAGCATTACCGGTGCCAAATCTAAATCATGAGTAGAATAAAGCTCCTTTTGTTTCTTCAACTTCCTTGACGCATAAGCTATCACTCCTCCATCCTGCATTAGCATGGCCCCCAACCCTTGCTTCGAGGCATCCGTGCATACTGTGAAGTCCTTTTCCATATCCGACACTCATAGAATTGGTGCACTAGTTAGTAACCTCTTAATCTCGATAAATGCACTATCACATTCTTTTGTCCAGTCATACCTAACCCCCTTGCGCTACAATGTGGTGATAGGTTTCGTTATTTTAGAGAACCCTTCCACAAATCTCCGATAATAACCCGCTAGCCCCATGAAGCTTCTTACCTCATGAGCATTTTTCGGCACTAGCCATTCCATAATGGCCTTTACCTTTTCTAGGTCCACAGGGATTCCTTCACCATAAATGATATGACCTAAATAGTGGATTTCTTTCTGGAAGAAGGAGCACTTTGACAACTTCCCAAACAATTTGTTCTCTCTAAGGCAGGACAACACCACTCGCAAGTGTTCCTCATGTGATCTTTCATTCTTGGAATAGATGAGGATGTCATCTAGAAAGACTTGTACAAAGAGGTCCAAGTATTTCCGTAATACACCATTCATGAGGCTCATGAATATTGTTGGCGCATTGGTCAATCTGAAAGGTACTACAATGAACTCGTAATGCCCAAACCGAGTTCGAAAGGCAGTTTTAGGAATATCGCCTTCCTTAATACTTAACTGGTGATACCCTGATCGCAAATCAATCTTTGAGAATACCGCTACTCCTTTCATCTGATCAAAGAGATCATCTATACGTGACATTGGGTACCTATTTTTCACTGTAGCACGGTTCAAGTCCCTGTAATCTATACACAGTCGTAAGGAACCATCCTCCTTCTTTACAAAAATTATTGGTGCACCCCACGGTGAGACACTGGGTCTTATTGGTCCTAAGTCGAGTAGCTCCTTCAACTGCATCTGCAACTCACAAAGTTATAGTGTTGTCATCTTATACAGAATCTTGGAAATTGGTTCTGCACCAGGTTTTAGCTCAATAGTAAAATCAAGCTCCCTCTCAGGAGGTAACCCAAGTAACTCGTTCGGAAAAACATCTTTAAATTCTGATAATACTAGGTACGGATCCAAGGAGGGTCCTTTCCTTTTACTCACTGCTTCCACTACATAAGTTGACACCCTTTCTGCATGCACCGCTTAACCTGCATAGTTGAGATAAAGTGTAGAGACACCTTTCTCCATACACCCTGGATCTCTACTGGTCTTCCTTCGTCGTCAACACAAAGCACCCTTTTTGCGAAACAATCTACCATAGCTCGATGGGATTCTAACCAATCCATTCCAATGATTAGGTCATATGCCCCTAGAGCAGTGATGTATACCTTCAACCTGGTAGTACACACTCCCAGGTCTACTGAACAACTATCAACACTAGGTCCTACCACTTGTTTTCCCCCCGAAGCCATCTCGACTTGTTTAAATTCATCGTGCTCGTAGGTTTCCAACCCACTCTTTTCTAATGCAGATGGTGAAATGAAACTATCTATAGCACCAGAATCAAATAAAATTTTAACATTGATATGATTTAGCATACCTGATGATTCCACCACCATGGATTGATGTCCTGCCTGGCAATTATTAACTGCTACATAACTCTGGTGGCTACCACTTTCTCTTCCCATCGGGGCCTTTCCTTCTCTATGCACAAATCCTAATTGTAACTCTCAGCAGTCACGCTGGTAATGGGGTCCTCCACATCCCCAACATGTAACCCAAGATTGAACTTGCATACTGCTCTGTGACAATCTCTGAAATGAGTTCCTTCCCATGGAACCCCTGTCCCTACTAGCTGCTCCCTGAGATGGTCATGGACCTGCCTGCGTCGTTGCTGATGAATGGGATGTTGCACTTGCTGCCATTGAAATCCCTGTGGCGACTGTCCTTGGTGCGACTCTATTACCATATGGAGGTGGCCTTGAGCCCCCTCCCCTGGGAAATGTCCTAGGGGTCTTCCCCATCAATCCAAGATGATGCAAAATGTCGATCTCGTACCTCCATTTAAGTTCATGTGTTCCTTAGCATAACGTTCATTTTCAACTGCTTCTGCTATCGAAGATGGTTTCCACATCTGCACCATGGCCCTTATCTTAGGGTTTAACTCGTAGACAAAGCGTTCTACCTATCCTTGATCATTATCCATGTATGAAACATATTTGACCAATTCCATAAATCTGATCTCATATTCTTCTACGGTCCTATTTCCCTATAATAGAGCATGAAATTCTCCCACATGTTGTTCCTAGTAGTAAGTTGGTAGATATTTCCTTCGGAACCTTTCCTCAAAAATTTCCCAAGAGATGGTGTTTGGGGTAAGGTGCAATTGCCTCTCCAGGTTTCCCCACCAGTTCAGGGCACTGTCTCTCAACTGAAAAATTGCTATCTTTGCCTTTGAAGTGGACGCATAGTCCCTTAAGGCGAAACACCTTGTCATGCCTTCCAACCATGCCTCTGCATGTTCATTGGCACGACCCCTGACAAACTCTGGGTGTTTGATCTTCTGTAGTTCTCTAGTGATGTATTCAGGTAAAGGCCCTCCCCCTAAATCCCTCGATGCTTCAGGATTACCCATTCCAGATGGTGGGGGTTCCACTTCAATCCTTTCTAGCTGACACCCCTTTAAAGTCTCATTTATGGCCTCCAAAGAGCACATAATGAGAGCTAATTCAGGTAATGGTTGTGGCAGCGCTAGCGGTCTCTGCGTCGATGCCCCTCTGCCTTGATTTCCCCTCGTCCTAACCATCCTATACTTGAATCTGCATCAACCAAAGTTCATCAGGGTGAGTCTAAGACATTTCACATTTGCGCAACTTAAACTAGAAAATAGGGTTAGGCGTAAGTTTGGTTTTACTTGTCTGTAAACAGACATTACTCTCTTTAGGGAAAGTAGCTAGGTTAGGGTTAAAGCGTCTAAGCTTGATGTCTTCGCCTAAGAAAACTATTGACCCTCTCGCCTGGTATTTATGCTAGCACTATACCACACTCGCCTATTCCTCTAACTTCCCTTCCCAGTGTGCACGAAGCCCCCTCTTGCTTATCCTAGTCTAAGTCTTTAACTTTTCGCTTAAACAATTTAATTAGTCACTTTAACTAGTTTTAAGTTAATCATGAATTATAAAATTAAATATAATTTAAACATTAATTACTAATGATTAATTACTTTTAATTAATCATATTAATTATAGTATTAAAACATACTGAATTACCTTGATTAATCATAATTACTTCAATTTTATTTTAAAACATATAATATTTAATTTAATGTTTTCTTATAACATAAAATATTTAATTTAATATTTAAAACATATAATATTCTTAAATAATTAAAGTTTAAACTAACTATAAACAATCAAAATTTAAAATTTAATTATATAAGAATATTTGATAAAAATAAATACATAATATATATAAAAATAAATTACGATAATCAAATTCGACAAAATAATAAAAACAAATAATAAATAATATAAAATATAAAAAATAATATAAATTAAAATAATAAAATCAAAATTAAATAAAATAAAGCGCGGGCACGCATGAAGCCCACGTGCCCCGCCCTCGTTTCCTCCCGCTCTCCTTAACCTAACCCCACACCCCACTTTCGTTTTCATGGATGGCGCAGCGCCAAGTTGTTTTGGAGTGGCTGTCGGAGGTCTCACCATGATGGCTTTGGACCTGGCCTACAGGCTTGGTTCCTGTGGGCTCCTCCCTGTGGCTTTGGCCCTCGCCTGCGGGCTTGGTTCCTACGGGCTCCTCCCTCTGGCTTTGTGCTATTCCAAGTTGTAGGTGTTGTTCCAATCAGATCTGCCTTGTTTTATATACCAAAGGTGGGAAGGGACCAACGGTGTAACATGGTATTCCATGCGTCAAGGGTTCGAGTCTTGGGAATGGTTGTGCTCCTATTTCTCGAACATCTAAACCCTAAACCGACTACTATCTTGTTCGAAGCTTATGAGAGAGAGTTGCTCTCATCCAGGCTTCTCTGAAATGAGGTAATGTGGTGTAGTTTTTGGATCCTTGGCTTAATGCGTTGAGCATTGTTTGCACCTCGTGTGGGAACCTCCCCTTTTTTTTTCTTACTTCCATCTCTCCATGTCTCGGCTCGTCTGCATGTGGAGGTATATGAACTCAGCGAAGGGCAAGGTTTTGAAGGTGGCTGAGGGTTTCTTGGGTCGGCGGCTCAGGTATCGCTCCACCTCATATGTGAGGCCCCTGGTTCTATCCCTCGCCATTTTTTTTTTAAGATAGACTGAAAAAAAGAAGTCGGTTATGATTGGTCTCTCCCATTGTGTGTGACCCTAGTTGACCCATGCTACTAATTTCATGGATGCCAACCCTTGACCACAAGATATATGTTTTTATTTTATTTCTTTATTTATTATTATTTTATTTATTTAGTTTAAACGTTTCAGTACAGGATTCAATTTGTGCATTTCATGAGTTTTTGATAGATATAGAGGGTTTGGTCTCCTGGCCACCCTCCTCTGAGCACACACCATGGATATGGTGGAAAGAGCGACAGAACCAAGTGCCACCACCCTCTATAATTCAAAACACAAATTATAAATTTCTTTTATATAAATTTGTTTATCTCATGGGCTTGGGTAAGTCAAGTGTACCATACGATTTGGAAATTGGTGATTTCCTTGATCAAATGATAGGTTTAGTATGGTAGGCCCTTTGTTTATTGTATAAGGAAAGAAAAAAAAAACAAAAAAACAATGTAACATTTCAAGAAGGTTAGCATGTAAAATAATTTATTTATTTTATTGTATATACCAGTTACATTTATATACAATATGATTGATTTATATATATCTTAAATTGTATCTATAATGCAACAAAACATATTTCTTCTATATATATAATCATAATCTTTTTCTTGTCTTTGTCATTTGCAGGTTAGGTAGAAGATGACTGGAACAAGGGATGTGTGGGGTCTTGTTTCCCTGCTACACTCACTCTTTTCTTTAGGGTTTCTAGGTAGTTCTCTTCATGGGGTTTTTGTATCATTTCTGGGCTATCTTTGGTTGTTGAAGGGTTGTAAATATAGGGTTTTAGTGGTCATTTTTGGTTGATTTTGGGTTAAGTCAGGGTGATTTATGGTTTGATGTAAAGGGTTTTTAATAAGCTCTATAGGCTAAGAGTTGTTTTAGGGGAAAATATACATAACTTCCAATCATCTGGGTGGTTAAGCCCTAGGTTTCAGTTTTGAAACTGGGCTCTGATACCATGTGTAAGGTCTCTTCCAACAGAGCCTTATAAAACATAAATTTAGATAGAGAAATGCCAATTAATCAGTTTAAACAGTAAATTCTAATATTTTATAGTCCATAATAGTCATAAATAATCATAAACAGACTACACAACATATTACATATTTTCATACATAAATTCATATCATAAATTTCATCCTTAACAAAATTAATACTAGAAAAATACCTCTTGAAGGAGGAGTATGTCCTTTGCTTTCCTGTTGTTGCAGACTACTTGGAAATGCCCAAAACTGAACCTTTTCCTCCCAGCCAGCTAGGAACAGAGCCTCTCCGGCTCCATAGCTCCAAGATTCTGTAAGGATTGCTAGCCCCCGAGTCCAAAACTCCCAGCAATAGGTTCCCCCTTGTAACAGTCCTTCCACAAGATTTTCCAGCCAAAAACTGTAATATAGTCTTCCAATCTCCAAAAAAAATATCCCTTCAAAAATGCCCCAATACAGTCTCCTAATATGAAAATAATGCTCCCTCCAAAATTCCCCCCTTCCGAGTGTTTTCCCCCCTCATAACCTCCTTCCCCATTCACCGCCTCTTCCTTTCATTAAGACTCACCCACCTTATCTCTCCATTCAATGCCAACCGCCTTATGCCTCCATTCAATGCCAACCACCTTATCCCCTTCTCGTTAATGGTTCCATCCTTCGATATGTTAAGTTTTCTTTTAATAAATTAAAATTTATTAAACTTAAATTCATTACCCAAATATTTAATGAGTTAATTAATTAGTTAATATAAATTAAAAAATTAATAAATTCAGAACAATTAATTAATTAATTAATTAAACTTAATATACTTTAAACAATTATTTAACTATGACAATTAATTATTTAACTAGGGTTGTTATAGATCTCTCAAGAATTAAGAGAAGAATATGTTAAGCTTCTTCACTAGTTAAATATTGAGTTATACATAGATTGTACCCTCAATGATCAAGTAATAAACACCATTTTTGAGATCACTAATGATCAAGTAATAAACACCATTTTTGGGATCATTCATAAATATTGTAGTTTATTCCGCCTATCATACTCAAGTAAACAACTTAGCAGTGATATATCTACTTGATAATTGGGCAGAAACAAAAAGTGTTATGTCCAATATTCTGACACCATGATGACCTTCATACTTTTCTTTTAAACCATGAAGGATACAAACACCTTCCACAAATCATCAATAGCCAAAAATTTATGAATACAAAGCACTATGAGTGTATAAACAACGAAGTTAATACGTCCAATAACCTGACCAATCACTCACATGTTGTAATCATCGCTCAAATGCATCATCTTTCTAGAGTGGTTACTTCAATGCACCTAATATGGCCCCGATCATGCATTGGTTTAAATAAATTGGCAGCATCCATTGACCCCTAGGTACACCCTGGAAAAAAAATTCAATTCAACTTGATTACTCTGCAACCAAAGCCTAAAACCAAATGATTAGTCCACAACCAAAGCCTAAAACCAATAAATTGAAAGAACATATATTGAAAAAGATTAATCTCATCACCCACATTTGGTCTGCCAATCAATGAAGTTTTTTTTTCACAGACAAATTGAAGTCAAAATAATCCAAAAACTTACATCTGAAGACTATAGAGAACATTTTCTTATGATTTTGAAATTTGTTTTCCCTAAAACTCTATTGAAAAATACCACCCTAAATTGTTGAAATTTCAAATAAAATGATTTGATTAATCCATCAATGAAGATTAATCTAGGAGGATCTCGGTGGCCATCCACTTATTCCAACTGGCTCAAAATAGTGTTTTTTGGAAACTTACTATTTTTAGCAGTTTTTCGCTTCCCAAATTTTCGGGGCCATTTTAAGGGCCTAAACTATGTTTTTTCATGATCGGGTACCTCAATGATAACCCTCTCATTGAGCCCCCTAAATGAATCTCCTCATCAATACCTTTACAACAAGATAGTGTGCGCCCTGAACATAGATCGTATGCAAAATTTACGACCCCGGGAAGTTAATGTACTAACTTACCCCAACAAGACTCACATGACTTTTGGCACTTCATCTCCTCGGGTTAGGTCTTTGGATATTTAAGGTTTTGGCATTCATATTTATTGTAAAAATGTCTTTGGAGCCTCAATGTACTCACCTTCTTGTGAATGAGCATAGTCGTCACATCTCTTCTCAGAGATAAGATGCCACCATTCTAGCAAGCTTGTTTTCAATCTACATTTTACAGTTTTCAGGATATTCCTTATTTAATAGGACTCAAGTTTTATTGTATCTATGTTATTGTTCACTACGTCTTCGGGTTAATTTCATAAATCTATGGTTTCATTTTGTTCTTCTCATAAATCTGGATCAGTGGTATCAGAACGATCTACTCCTTGTCAGTTTTTTTTGATGCATGTCCTCGATGTGGTCACGGTATAGAAAGTTAGGTCATGAGCTTGTTTCTCTTGAAGAAAAATTCTTTTGCACACTGAATAAACCATCCATAGCAGGTGAAAATAAAGACGACGGGACAGGATATCCTTTCAAAATGTTTCTCAAGAAATCCCTTGTGCAACAGAGGAATGACATAATGGACAAATTTGCACAAATCCTTCGATAGTTTATGATAAGCGATGCATCCACCTCAAGCGGAGGCACCACCCCCTTCAAGGTACAAATCAATTTTGATATTCCTATATTTGAAGGTCAAATAGATGCGGATGTCATAGATAAATGGTTAAACCTTCTAGAAGGGTATTTTTCTGTCCACAACTTTTTCGATAGAGAAAATATTTTATTTGCACTCCTCAAGGTCGTCCCCCATGTCAAGGATTGGTGGGAGACCTTCTATGAGCAAAATAAATAGACGGTTCCACAGTATTTTCAGCTGCACCCACTTGGGGTTCCTTCAGAGATGTTATTAAGGAACAATACTACCCCATTGGGAGTTATGACGACTTGTATACAAGATGGAATACACTGTGGCAGGAAAGAGACCAAACCGTGCCAGATTTCACCAATGTCTTCCATACCTTGCGCACCAAGCTAGGTATCAAATATTTTGAGCAACATATGGTGCTCAAGTACCATGTCAGTATGCATAGATACATCCAGATAGAAATGTATTTTTTGGACATCTCATCCTTGGGCATAGCCTATCAATATGTTGTCAAAATCGAGTAGAAGCTTTAACAAAGGAAACGATAATTTGGGTCTGGGAACCCCTCACAATAGAAGCAGGGAAACGGAATCCCCAAACCACAGAACAAAGGACACAAAAAAGATGGTAAACTGATCCAGGAGGATCTCGATGGCCATCCACCTTGTCCAACTGGCTCAAAACATCTTTTTGGCAACTTAATATTTTTAGCAGTTTTTCGGTTTCCAAACTTCTGGGGCCATTTGAGGGCGTAAACGAAATTTTTTCATGATTAGGAACCTCAACGGCTGTGGATGACTCTGATTGATCCCCTTAAATGAATATACTTGTCAATACCTTTCCAACGAGCTATTGTAACCCCTAAACGTAGATCGTATGAAAAAGTTACGACCTTAGGAAGTTAATGTACTAACTTACCCCAACGGGGCCCATATGACTTTTGGTGCTTCATCTCCTAGGGTTAGGTTTTTGGATGTCTAGAGTTTTGGAATTCATATTTATTGTAAAAATTCATTCAGAGCCTCATTGTATTCATCTTCTTGTGAATGAGCATAGCCATCACATCTCTTCTTAGAGATAAGCTGCGACCATTCTAGCAAGCTTGTTTTGAGTTTGCATTTTATAGTTTTCAACATATTTCTTATTGAATAGAAATCAATTTTTATTGTATCTTTGTTACTGTTCACTGTGTCTCTGTGTTAATTTCATAAATTTGTGGTTTCATTTAGTTCTGCACATAAATCCAGATTAGTGGTATAGGAGCGGTCTTCTCCTTGTTGTTTTTTTTAATGCATGTCTCCGACATGGTCAGGGTATAGAGAGTTGGGTCTAGAGCTTGTTTCTCTTGAGGAAAACTACTCTCGTATTCCCAATAAACTATCCATTGTGGGTAAAAAAAAATACAATGGGATAGGATATCCTTTCAAAATGTTTCTCAAGGAATCCTTTGAGCGACAAAGGAACGGGATAATGGACAACTTTTCACAAATCCTTTGACGGTTTCTGACAAACGACACATCCACCTCAAGTGAAGGTGCCACCCCCATCAAGGTACAAATCGATTTTGATATTCTTATATTTGAAGTTCAAATATATGCAGATGTCATAGATAAATGGTTAAAGCTTCCAGAAGGGTATTTTTTTGTCCACAACTTTTTCGATAGAGAAATGATTACATTTTCACTCATCAAGACCATCCCCCATGTCAAATATTTGTGGGAGACCTTCTGTGAGAAAAAGGAAATAGAGGGTTCCAAATTATTTGTAGTTTCACCCACTTGTGGTTCCTTCACGGATGTTATTAAGGAACAATACTACCCTATTGGAAGTTATGATGACTTGTACACAAGACAGACCACACTGCAGCAGGAAAGAGACCAAACCATGTCATAGTTCACCAATGTCTTCCATACATTGCACACCAAGATAGGTATCAAATATTATGAGTGACATTTGGTGCTCAAGTACTATGACAGTATGAATTGATACATCCATATATAAATGGATTTTTTGGACATCTCATCCTTGGGCATGGCATAAAGATATGTCATTAAAATCAAGCAGAAGCTTAAAAAAAAAGACGCGGCGGTTTTGGTCTGGGAACCCATCACAACAAAAGAAGGTAAAGAGCAACCCCAACTCGTAGAACAAACGACAGAGAAAATATGGGAAACCTCAGGACAACCATTCCAAGCCACAAGAAAATAAGGACAATGGGAATACAAAGAAATATAATGGGAAGTGGTGTGACTTCCATAAGATCCTCTAGCATAACATTGTTGATTTCTACTCAAAGAATTCATTACTGGCTGAAGTAAAAGCCTTTGAATCAGATGCGGGTTTCAACTCTAATTCAGAACCAGAAAAAGGGAGACAAGTCATTGATGCAGAACCCAGTGCCACCATTGCTACCACTAAGATCCAGCCCAACGAACCTGATGAGCCAGAGGAAGGTGAGTGCCTATTTCATTCACAAATGTTGGTGAAAGGCACTCCATTGCACTTCATCGTTGATAGAGGTATCTAGAAGAACCTCATCTGAGTAGAGGTTTTCAAGTAGCTATCTCTTCCGACAATGCTGCACCTACAACCCTACACCATCGGATGGCTCTATCAAGGAAGCGATCTTCATGTCAGCCAATAGTGTCGCTTGTCGTACGAAATAAATCCATTCAAAGATGAGGTATTGTGTGATGTTGCTCCCCTTGATGTTTGTGATGTTCTTTTGGTCAAACATTATTTATGGAAACATCATGTTGTATATGAGTCTAGACCTCACAGTGTTATTATTACTTTGAACAAGAAATTGTACAAGATACATGAGGTAGTCCCACCTAGTGTTATTTCCTTGATCTCTGCCAAGCAATGCAGGAAGGTCATTTCTCATACTGGGAAGTTTTTCTTCTTCATGATTCACTCTCAGAGTGAGCAAAATTTTTCTGCCGCATCTGTGGAGGACCTCTGCACATAGCATAAGCAATTGGATAAGGTCATGGAAGAATACAAAGACATATTCTCCTCACCTACTGGGGTACCTCTGCAGTCAGGTCATGCATCCCATTGATCTGGTCACCGATGCACCACTACCCAATGGACCAGTATATCATCGCTCTCTGCTAGAAAATCAGGAGATCAAGCATCAAATCCAATAACTTCTCCAAAAGGGGCACATAGAACCCATCTCATCGCCTTGTGGAAGCCCAATCATGTTGTTGTGGAAAAAGAAAGGGACCTAGTGACTCTGTATTGATTATCGGGTCCTAAATAAAATCACAGTCAGGAACCAATACCTGATTCCCTGAATCGACGATCTCCTTGATCAACTCAAGGGGGCCAAATACTTGAGTAAGATTGATTTGAAGTTTTCCTACCATCAGGTCCTAATAGAACACACAAATGTATGTAAAATTGTGTTCAAGCCAAAAGAAGGTATTTTTGGATCGCTCGTCATGCCCTTTGGTTTGACAAATTCCCCATCAACTTTCATGAGGATGATGGACGATAACTTGTGACCTTTCACCAATTATTTTGTCTTGGTGTATCTAGATGACAACCTCATATATAAAAATAATTGAGAAGAATACTTGTGGCATATTTAGAAGGTTATGCACACTCTACAACAATACAAGCTATAAGCCAATGTGGAAAAATGTTCATTTGACATGGACAGGGTCCAATACCTAGGATACATTGTTGATGTGCATGGTGTGCATGTTGATCCAACCAAGATCTAAGTCATTTGTGATTGGCCAGCCCCAACCATGCTCACTGATCTTCGAAGCTTCTTAGGCCTTGCCAATTTCTATCGCAGGTTCATGTTGGGATTCACCCATATTGCACGGCTCCTTAGTCAAATAATCAGGGGCTGTGGTAAGGAAAAATTTGTGTGGAGCTTGTCCCAACAAAAAATGTTCGATGATCTAAAGCAACGCTTGTGCTCAACCCCAGTGATTTCATTACCTAACTTGCAATAACCCTTTGAGATCGAGACAGACACTTCATACTATTTTATGGGTGCAGTCATCACTCAACATGACCACCCTATGTCATATCATAGTGAGACACTATTAGATGTCGTCCGTAAGTACCCTACTTACGAAAAAGAAAATTACTCCATTGTGCAAGCTTGCCACCAGTGGAGGCATTACATTCTCGAGAAGGAGACATTTATCCACACTAATAATAAGTCTTTTTATTTCATGCAAACACAAGGAAAAATTTTGAATGACCACCATCAGAAGTGCTCTACATATTTGCAGCAATTTCACCTCAACATAAAGTATAAAACACGAAGCACCAATCGATTCATTGATTTCCTCAGCTGACCTCTAATCGCGGGACTCACAACAGTACTAGACTCTCGAGGCCACGAGACCTCTGGATGGACCCACCTCTATGAGACAGATCCTGACTGTGCGAACACCTACCAGATGTTGGGTGTAAACACAACTGTCACTAATTTCCATCTTCAGGACGGGATGATGTGCCATCTAGGCCATCTATGAGTTCCATCAAGAGAGCGAGAAAAGATGATTTGGGAAGCCCACTACAGTCGGGTGGAAGGACACTTGGGTGTGGAAAATACAGTGGTAGTGTTGCAACAAAATTTCTAATTTCTGAAACTTCGACAGGATGTCAACAAGTATATTCGGTCTTTCATTTCTTGTGCTAAGAAACAAGGCCTATACACTCCTCTTCCTACTCCTGGCAAGCCCTGAGAATCCATTTCAATGGACTACATGTCAGGTCTTCCATCCACCAAGTGGAGAAATGATTGCGTTTTCAGGGTTGTTGATCACTTTTCCAAGGTGGCGATTATGGTCACCAGCAAGAAGAGCACCACAACAAAAGAAACTTCCAAGATCTTCTTTGAATGAGTGTGGGTACACTTTGGGATCCCAAAAAACATTATCTTAGATCGAGATAGTTGGTTCCTCATCACATTCTATTTGAGACTCCGGTCACTACTGGACACCAAGCTCACCAAGTCAACTTCCTTCCACCCCCAGACGGATGGAAAAACCGAGGTCATCAACCAAATAATCGTGCACATCTTGCATATGTACAATTCCAAGCACCCTCGCACTTGGGATGAGAGTCTTCCGTATGTTAAAAACAACTACAACAGATCCATACATAGCTCAACCGGCCATATCCCCTTTCAGGTGGGGTTGGGATTTCAACCATTGGGTCCCATGGATGTTGCACTACCCCTTCCGACCACCCAGGAAGATTCGTTGTAGGCTCCATATGGGGCTAAAAAATCTACACGATTCATTGAGAGGATCTAGCACATTCTCCAATAGGTTTAGGATATTTTGCAGAAGTCCAATGCCAAGTACAAGCAACTCCATGATCAACACCGGGTGCCACACCAGTTTCAGGTTGGAGACAAAGTTTGGTTGCACTTGAAGAGAGAAAACCTTATCAGGTCTCATCGAAATCTTTTTCCACTCCATTATGGACCTTACACCTTTACCAAAGTTATGGGTGACAATTAATTTGATCTCAACCTACCCACCTTCCTTCGCTTGCACCCAATTTTCAATGTGGTTCTCCTTAGACCTTATTTTCCACCATTGTTGGACACCTCGAAGATAGAATAACAATTGACAACAACATATATAATCCATGACTTCATGGATCACGAATCCACTAATCAAAATTTTGACACACAAGTCAAGGGCCCTCACCAGCAGAGGATCCAGCTTTATCAGGTTGTCAAAGCAAGGCACCTCTTGCACTAAAGCAAGTGGCTCACCCAGGGCTAAATTCAACAAAAAATTTCTCATCTGATGGGGGAATTTAACGCAATGGATACCATTTCTTCCTAAGGGGTGAGTATTGATACAAGAGGATCTTAGTGGCCATCCACCTTCTCCAATTAGCTCAAAACATTTTTTGGGCAACTTACTAGTTTTAGTAGTTTTTCGGTTCCCAAACTTTCAGGGCCATTTTGAGGGCCTAAACGATATTTTTTCATGATCATGCACCTCAATGATAACCAAAGGTTTTCATTGAGCCCCTTAAATGAATATCCTCTTCAATACGTTTCCAGTGAGATATTGTGCACCCTAAACAGAGATCATATGCAAATGTTACGACCCCGGGAAGTTAATGTACCAACTTACCCCAACAGGGCCCACATGACTTTTGGTGCTTCATCACCTAGGTTATTTTTTTGGATCTATAGGGTTTTGGAATTCATCTTTATTGTAAAAAGGCCTTCAGAGCCTCATTGTACTCACCTTCTTGCGAATGAGCGTATCCATCGCATCTCTTCTTAGAGATAAGCTTCTACCATTCTGGCAAGCTTGTTTTCAGTCTACACTTTACATTTTTCAACAGATTTCTTATTTAATAGAAGTCAACTTTTATTTTATGTTTTTTATTGTTCACTGTGTCTCTATCTTAATTTCATAAATACGTGGTTTCATTTCATTCCACTCATAAATCTGGATCAACAACCTTAGGACATCTAGTCCAAGCCACAAGAAAAGAAGGACAATGGAAAGACGAAAAAAGATACCAGGAAGTTGTGCAACTTCCATAAGAGCTCCTAGCATAACACTATTGATTGTCGCTCAAAGAAGTCATTGGTGGTTGAGGTAAAAGCCTCTGAATCAGATGTGGGTTCCGAATCTTAGTCAAAACCAAAAAAGATGAGACAGATCATTGACACGGAACCCAGTGCCACCATTGTTACCACCAAGATTCAACCTGGTGAACCTGTTGAGCCAGATGAAGGTGAGTGCCTCTTTCATTCATAGATGTGGGTGAAAGGAACTATGTTGAACTTCATCATTGATAGTGGTAGCCAGAAGAACCTCATCTTAGCAGAGGTCATCAAGTGGCTAGCCCTACCGACAATGTCACACCCGTATCCCTACACAATCAGATGGCTCTGTCAAGGAAGTGATATTCGCGTCAGCCAACAGTGTCGTCTATTGTATGGAATCAAGCCATTCAAAGATAATGTATTCTGTGATGTTTCTCCCCTCGAATTTTGTTATGTTCTTTTGGTCCAACTTTATTTATGGAAACATTATGTTGTATATGAGTCTAGGTCTCCTTGTGTTATTATTACTTTGAATAAGAAATTGTACAGGATACCTTAGGTAGTCCCACCTAGTGTTATTTCCTTGATCTCTGTCGAGCAATGAAGGAGGGTTATTATCATACCGGGAAGTTGTTCTTCTTCATGATTCACTCTCAAAGTGAGCGAAAGGTTGCAGCCACTTCCATGGCCTCTGTGGCTGACCTCTCCATGCAGCAGAAGAAAGTGTATAAGGTCATGGAAGAATACAAAGACATCATCTCATCACCTATTGGGGTACCTCTGCACTCTCAGGTCAATCATCCCATCGATTTGATTCCTGGCGCATCACTCCCTAATGGGTCAGTCTATCGTCACTCTTTAATAGAAAATTAGGAGATCAAGTGTCAAATCCAAGACGACCCATCTCATCACCTTGTGGAGTCCCAATTGTGCTAGTGCAGAAGAAGGACGAAACCAGGAGACTGTGCATTGATTACCAAGCCCTAAATAAAATCACAATCAGGAACCAGTATTCAATTCCCCGAATCACTGATCTCCTTGATCAGCTCAAGGGGGAAAAATACTTTAGTAAGATTGATCTGAAGTTTGGCTACCATCAGGTCACAATAGAATAGACAGATGTATAGAAAACTTCCTTCAAGTCAAAATAAGGTCTTTTTGAATGGATGTTCATGCCCTTGGTTTGAAAAATTCCCTAGAAACATTCATGAGGATGATGGACGATATCTTTCGGCCTTTCATCAATTATTTTGTGGTGGTGTATCTATATGAAATCCTCATCTACAAAAAGACTTGGGAATAACACTTGCAACATATTCAACAGGTTTTGCACACTCTGCGGCATCACATGCTATATTCCAACTTGGAAAAATGCTCCTCCAGCATGGAAAGGGTCTAGTACCTAGTATACATTGTTGATGTGCATGATGTGCATGTTGATCAAGACAATAACCAAGTCATCCATGACTGGCCAACCCAAACCACGCTCACTGAGCTTCAAATCTTCTTAGGCCTTGCCAATTTCTATCGCAGGTCCATTTTTGGATTTTCCCATATTGCATGGGTTGTCACTCAAATAACCAGGGATGGTGGTAAGGAAAAATTTGTGTGGGGCATGTCTCAATAGAAAGCGTTCGATGATCTGAAGAAGTGCATGTGCTCAACCCCAATGCTTTCATTAACTGCCCTGCAACAACCCTTTGATATCGAGACAGATGCTTCATACTATGTTGTGGGTGCAGTCATCACTCAACACAGCCAACCCGTGGCCTATCATAGTGAGACACTATCATATGTCATTCGTAAGTACCCTACTTATGACAAAGAAATGTACTCCATTGTGAAATCCTACCACTAGTGGAGGAATTACATTCTCGAGAAGGAGACAATCATCCAAACTGATCATAAACTGCAGCAGTTCATGCATACACAAGGAAAATTGCAGAATGTCCGCCATCGAAAGTGGTCCACATATCTGCAGCAATTTCGCCCCAACATCAAGTATAAAACAGGAAGTACCAACCAAGTTGATGATTTCCTCAACTGACCTCTAGTCGTGACACTCACATTAGTGCTAGACTATTGCAGCCACGAGACCTCCAGATGGCCCCATTTCCATGAGACATATCCTAATTCACCAACACATATGAAATGTTGGGCGTAAACACAACTTTCACTAATTTCCATCTTCAAGACGGGATGTTGTGCCATCTGGGCCATCTTTGTCTTCCATCAAGTGAGTGAGAAAAGTTGATTGGGAAGCCCACTACAATCGAGTGGCAAGACACTTCGGGGTGGAAAAGACAGCGACGGTGCTGCAATGACATTTCTACTGGCTGAAACTTCGACAAGATGTCAACTAGTATATCTAGTCCTTTACTTCCTATGTTATTGCCAAACTAGACACTAAGAAACAAGGCCTGTACACTCCTCTTCCTGCTCCTGACAGGCCTTGGGAATTCATTTCAATGGACTACATGTCGGGCCTTCCCTCCACCAAGCAGAGAAATGACTGTGTTTTCGTGGTTGTTGATCACTTTTCCAAGATGTCGATTATGGTCGTATGCAAGAAGAGCATCACAACGGAGACCATTGCCGAGCTCTTCCTTGAATGAGTGTGGGTACACTTTGGGATCCACAAACCATTATCTCAGATCGAGACAGCCGGTTCCTCAGCACATTATGGTCAAGCCTTTGGTCACTACTGAACACCAAGCTCGCTAAGTCCAATGTCTTCCACCCAAGACAGATGGTCAAATAGAGGTCATCAACTAGATGATCGTGCACATCCAACGCATGTACAATTCCAAGAATCCCCTCACTTGGGATGAGAATCTTCCCTATCTTCAACACAGCTACAACAAATCCATATATATCTCACCCGACCACAACCCCTTTCAGGTGGGGTTGGGATTTCAACCATTGGGTCCCATGGATGTTGCACTACCCCTTGTTGCCACCCATAAAGACTTGTCACATGTCCCAAATGGAGCTGACAAGTCCACCCATTTCATTGAGCGGACCCAACACATTCGCCAACAGGTTCAAGATATTTTACAGAAGTTCAATTCCAAGTACAAGCAATGCCATGATCAACACCGAGTGCCACACTAGTTTTAGGTGAGCGACAAAGTTTGGTTGCACTTGCAGAAAGAACACCTTACTGAGCTTCAAAATAAGCTTCGTCCACTCCGTTATGGACATTACACCATCACCAAGGCTATGGGTGAGAATTCTTTTGAGCTCAACCCACCCCCCTTCCTTTGTTTGCATCCAGTGTTCAGTGTGGATCTCCTTGGGCCTTATTTTCCACCATTATTGGATACCTCGGAGATAGAAGAACAATTGACACCAACAGAGCTCAACCATGAATGCATGGAACATGAATCCACTCATTAGATCGTGTGCACACAGATCAAGAGCACTCACCAGCAGAGGATCCAACTTTATCGGATTGTCAAAGCAGGGAAGCTCCTTCACCAAGGCAAGTGGCTCTCCTGGGGCCAGATTCAACAAAAAATTCCTCATATAATGGGGTCACTCAATGCAATGGAGACCATTTCTTCCTAATGGGAGAGGATTGATCCAGGAGGATCTCGATGGCCATCCACCTTGTCCAACTAGTTCAAAATAGACTTTTGGGGTCAGTTTGAGGGTCTAAAAGAATTTTTTTCATGATAAGGCACCTCAATGATAATCGAAGGCTCTCATTGATCCCCCTAAATGAAGCTCCTCGTCAATACCTTTCCAACGAGATATCATGCACCCTAAACGAAGATCGCATGCAAACTTTACGATCCCCAAAGTTAAAGTTCTAACTTACCCCAATGGGGCCCACATGAATTTTGATGCTTCATCTCCTATTCATCTCCTAGGGTTAGTTATTTGGATGTCTAGGGTTTTGGAATTCATATTTATTGTAAAAATACCTTTAGAGCCTCATTGTACTCATCTTCTTGCAAATGAGTGTAGCCATCACATCTCTTCTCAGAGATAAGCTGCCACAATTCTAGCAAGCTTGTTTTCAGTCTACATTTTATAGTTTTCAACATATTTATTATTTAATAGAAGTTAAGTTTTAATGTATCTTTGTTCTTGTTCACTATGTCTTTGTGTTAATTTCATAAATCTATGGTTTCATCGCGTTCCGCTCACAAATCTGAATCAAAGATACTATGTGTTCTTGTTCTTACAAGACACCTACTACAAATCGTTTTTGTCAAAATGTATGCAAGCAAATTGTGAGATCACATCTTTGCCAAATTTGAAATCGAACTCACATTATATAGAGATCATTATATCAAGAAAAGTTAGTTGCAACAAAAGGCCTTGAAACATAGGTGATAATTTGTAACAGAGAATAGGAAAAAAAGTGTACATTAATGCTATAACCAATTTCTCTCTAAATGGTGAATTCTCAGAATTCTCGGCCATAAACCCTCAAATCCTTAAAAGAAGAGATTTTTCATCTCCAATTTCCCATAAAGCTTGATAATTTGTAACATAGGATAGAAAAAAAAATTGTAAATTAATGCCAAAACCCTTCTTAGAACCCCAAATTCAACTCTGGAACTCAATTCCCATGTCAAATTTGAAATCTAATGTAGACAATTCGTAAAAATGTTACGTTGGGAATGAGAGGCATGTTGTTCCCAACCATTTGCACTATATTATTAAAATTAACCGACAATACAATGCAATTCTTCCCAGCCATTTGCAGTAGCTTATTAAAATTAGTCAGCAACACAATGCAATTCTCAGGCGAATGAGTCTTCTAATCCTCCACACATGGGGCGAATGTGTCTTCTAATCCTCCGCACATGAGCGAAATCATCCTTGTTCGCAGCCTATAGCCAGTGGCCACCAGACAAGCTGGTTTCAACTTTGTTCCCTTGGCTCCTTCCCCCTTGAACGTGGGTTAACACTTGACCCCAGATGGTTATCCATACCTGGAGTTTGGTGACTTGCATGTGTGAAATTCTCAGTCGATCTAAGACTTTAGATCAATGACATGACAGACGCTCTGATGCATCATGTGGTCCACAACACGCAATTGCACATGCGATACGTGTATAGGGTAATGAATTTAGTCTTTGAAAAGATAAAATGTACAATTATTATTTATGAACTCATCCTTCATTTTCAATGTTATTCATGACTCTCCCCCACAATAGTGTTATGAGGGTAAGGTGACAATTTTAAGTTTTTAAAAAAAAAAATTATTATTATTATTATTATTAAAGAAATGTCACGTCCAAATAGGATCATTTAGTCCAATCAAGTCCTACACCCAATCACAAAATAGAAATCCAAATTTAAAAAATATATGAAATAAATTTTTAAATTTAAAAAAAAAATATTTTAATAAAAAAAAAAGAAAAATCTTAAAGAATTTTTTCTTAATTTGAACAAAGTCAACTCTGTTTGACCGATAATAGACCGCTATATTACCGCGGGTTATTATTTGATCCATTTCTTTCAAAATACATATATCTAAATTAATTTTAAGTATACTTCGATTTTTGCAGTCTTTAAACATCGTGTCAATGTGAGATTCTAATTGGAGGCTTTATGTTGCTTTAACATCGTCAAGCATCTCGAGCATTGGAATCTTGAATCATTGAGTATATGCAAAGTCTGAAATCTTGAATCATTGAGTATATTCGAAGACATATCACCTGAGAAAGGCGTTGACGTCCTCCCCTATGGAGTTTTTTTAACCTAGTGCCAGTGCTATTTTTTTGGGAGATGGGATATTTATTGCAGTATACCTTATAAAACGGTATTTCACATGAAAAAGACGTTGACTCTATAGGAGTATTTTTATATAGAACAACAGGCCTTAAAAATTTAGGTTTTCAGTTTCCATTATGTCTAAATAAAATTACATTACTTTTAACTCTTATTTAGCTTCGTCCCTCGTCGTATTACAAGCCAGATATGGTTGTTCGTCGTGGCATGTCAGAAAATTCTACGGAACTTTGCTTTGTTAATAGCTTCTTCTGCCCAAATGGGATATATCTGTAGACATTTCTGCCGTGTTGTGTTTATATATCGTTCTGCCGCGTTGTGTTTATATATAGATATATAAACACAACACGGCAGAAAGCTTGTCCGTCGAAGTCTCTCTATGTAGAAATCGTCTAGAGAAAAGTTCCTCCAGTTGTTGACTTTAGGCAGAGCATGGTGAGATGAAGATGACATGTGTAAACGAGTACGGAGGGGCGTGAATACAGGGACGTCGTTGCCGTTCAGAAGAAGCAGGGAATATAAAATCTCCCATCACTATAAACATTGTAATATCAGACCGCATCTCCCGTTTCCGAGGGAATGAAATGAATTGTCTGGGAAAAAAAACGTACATCTCCAGATTGCTCGTTCACGCCATTTTTTAAATCGCCGATCGCATGATTTATATGGTCTTCATGGCCAAAGGAAATGGGAGAAAGAAGAAGAGCAGCTTCATCCAAGGGCAAAGGTCTAGGAGGGTGTTATTTTTCAGCAGCTGTCAGAAATGTCGATGGTAAGCCAACTTCTATCGATATCGTATTCATTTATTTCTTAACCAGTTATTTGATAAGAATTCTGTGCAGCAAATCGTGTTGAAACTAGGGCTGTATTGCGAAAAATGCAAACGGAGGGCCATGAAAACGCTTGCAGGGATTTCAGGTAGATTCTCCGTTTAATTTTTATGTAGTGGGCTGTGGTTGCTGTGATTTGTATTTACGGTTGGCAGGTCTATTGATACGTTGCAGGCGTTGACTCGATAAATATCGATTCGAATGAGAGTAAGATCATTGTAATTGGAAATCCAGATCCTGTGTGCCTTACCGCTAGTCTCAGAAAATTCGGATTCGCTGAATTGGTCAGCGTGGGACCTCTTCCGACGGAAGAGGGAGAGAAAGAGAAAGAAGAGCAGGATGTTAGGCAAGAGAATATAAGTTATGTCATTCTTCCAAGTAGTTGTGACCGCTGCAGCGGCTACACCTATTACTGGAGAGAAGAAACCTCGAACGCTTGCTCCATCCTCTGAGCTCCTTGATCCATATCCTTAATTAATAATGGTCTTCTAATTAGTATTCGTCTCTGCATCCCGTCACTGCTTTGGCCTCTATGGAGAGGGTGTTCTTAAAGAGATCCAAGAATGCGCTTCTGGCTGGTTTTCGTAGAGGCTGTAGAAAGCCAAATGGGGTCAATAATACTCCTTTTCATTGTAAATTTCCAGTCCGTTCTGGTTTGACATTTTAATTTTATAAGATAATTAAGCTGAAAAGGGTATATCTATTGAAGATGACACAATGAGTCATCTTTTAATTATAAAAATTAATTTTTATAATTTTATGGTTAATCTTTTAATTATAAAAATTAATTTTTATAATTTTATGATTAATCTTTTAATTATAAAAATTATTTTTTATAATTTTATGGTTAGCCGTTGAAATGTTGATATATCTTTTAATGATAAAAATTAATTTTTATAATTTTATGGTTAATCTTTTTTAATTATAAAAATTAATTTTTATAATTTTATGGTTAGTTGTTGAAGATGTTGATATATTTTTAATTGTATTTCTAAATTAATAAATAAGATTTCATATTCATAATTTTTTGTTTTTTTAATGTTTATTTTTCTTTGTTTACTTTTTAACATTTACTTAAATTTAAATATAATTAATTAAATTTAAATATAATTAATATTAATATTTGTGATTATCACTTTTACTTAATTAACAAAGATGTATAAAATACTTCATTATCAAGTTGAAGTTGGGTTCAAATTCGGTTGCTTCAATAAATTTTTAGGTTCATCAGCCACAATCATGCTGCTGTAACAGTGCATGGCACAAACATAAATGTTGTTACTTTCTTCGTTTTGCAAAATAATTTGTTGTCAACCGGAATTTCAAAATAATTTATTTGGTTTGGATTTGGTAAAAAGAGTCCTAATCAAATATTGTCACGATAGCATATAAGGGTTGGTTTATAGGAGATGAGATTTCTTTTCGAACTTGAAAAACAGTTATCGTAAACAAATTTCTTTTATTTGTTTTTTTTTTTTTTTTCCATATTTCAAGATTTAGAACCAGCGTTGTTACACAGAAAGGTTATGCCTATGAAAAAAATAACCCTAAGGAATAATAAAATTTGAGAAAGCGTTTTAAGATGATTTGTAAATAGAAAATTTGATTAAATTAAATTATATTGTGAGAAATTTTTTAAAATGTAGTGGGATGTATTATATTTTAATATAATGTAATGGTTAAAAGTATGTGTTTCAGTCTTAGAAATTATAGGTTAAAATTCTCTAAAAGCATGTGTTTCAGTAACTTTATTATTATTTAATTTTAATTTTATGTTCTGCATTAATTTTTTATATAAAACAATTTAAAAATTATATTTTTTCAATTTATCTTATTTTTAATCACATAAATAAATTGTAGTCTAAAAGTACTACTAAATGATTTTTTTCTAGTTATTGTTTTCTTAGACATTTGTCTCAAATTCAGTAAAAAAATTATTAAATCTATAGATTTGAATGATTATTTTTCTATAATCAACATGTTCCAAAAAAAATTTAGCATATTAAATTCATTTTTTATCAGAAATAAACAACATAAAATAATAATAATGATTTGGCATAAATTTATGTTACCAGATTCCAGCTTAAAAAAACCATTTCTTAAAACTACACCGTAAACATTTACAAATATTAAAAAACAAAATCTCTTTGTTGATAGAAATAATTTACAACGAGACCCCGAGTCTTTCTCTTCGCCCATCTTGCATTATCTAGCTCATCCCCGAGAAAAAGAAAAGTGAAATTTTCGCGTGCATAATAGGCAACCTCCCGCGGAAGGGCATACGCCTGTTTTCGACTCCATCACCTACGACGTGTCATCGTCGGGGATGAGTTTATATATATGTATATATCTGCGGGCGAGCCTTGCCATAGGGTTATCGTCTGTGCCCGAATCTCATCGTCGCCCCACGCACGATTCCATAACCAAACGGAACCCCCTATTCTCCGACGGCTTTGAAACCTACCTGTCTGTGCCTTTCCCTTATCTCTACGACGGAAAATAACTCGTACCTCAGCTCACCAAAAACCCTCCGAGCTATGACCAAGCAATCTCGGGTATCTTTTCAATTCGCCATGTAATTAAATGCTTTTATTTAACCCTAGAGACCCGGGATCTAAGCCCTAAGTTCTTCCCGCGTTGAATTCTGGTTGTTGGCGTCAGAAGTCACTTCTGGATTGCAGTAGGAGCAGAGCTCAATGCCCATCAGTTTAAATGTCACGATTTATTGATAAAGGGTGATGGATGGAAGTAAACTCAAAACAATATCGTTCTAACTCAGAACACTGGGTTGGAACAGCTAAGACAGGTGAGGTCTTGATCTAATTTAAACGAGTTATTTTGCATAGTAGTGAGTAAGTGGAGGGAAAAAACATCCGGTCTTCCAGCAGCCTTTAAAAAGGGGAAAAGTCACAAATATGAGATCCTCTCAGATCTGAGAAACTTCAAGAAAACTAAGATGCTGCAAAACTAATATAATCAAACATACATTATATAGTCATTACAACACCCGACTGGATCATCCATGCCCGGGCTCTTAAGATTCAGAGGAAAAAGGGGAGGAAGATGCTGGCTTCCATTAAACAAGAAGTCTCAAATATCAATCTATAACCAGGGAACCAGAGGCTTCATTAAAGATTTACAATTGGGAGCTTAGCTCTACCATCCATCCCTACAAAAATACAAAAGATGAGTATATATACTCAGAGAAATTCACCTCCTTTGCCCCAGGAGGGTAGCTAATCTACCTCATGGAAGGCTTTATGTGCACATGATCTTCCTTCAGACTGTAAACGCAGCTTCTTGTCTGACATTGCTTCAGATGACACGACTTCTGCAGGAAAACTATCCATCGGAGTATGACGAACTGACTGCTTCTGACCCTTCCCATGCCTTCCATTTATGGATTGAGCTGAGGTTTCAACCACTTGCTCAATATTCATTAACTGCTTCTTCCATGGAGGGTGGCGGAGACTGAATACATAAAGAGTGACCATGTGTCGGTTTCCAAAGCTTGGAGGCCAGCCTTCATTTCTTCAGGTTTCATTCTCAACATAACCACAGGGCCATGCAATTGTCTCCTGGGGGGATTTTACATTTCGCATTTCGGGTTTTAGGGTTTCCCGATGCAGTCGAAGAGTGACGCCTTGTCTTTCAAAGTCCCAGTAGCCGGAATGCCAAAATGGCTCCTGGGGGGTTTTTACATTTCGCGTTTCGGGTTTTGGGGTTTCTCGATGCAGTCGAGTGACCCCTTCTCTTTTGAAGTCCTGGTAGCCGAAATGACGTAACAACTAATCATTTTACGTTTCGAGGTTTCCTGATGCAATGGATGAGAGACCCCATGTCTTTTGAAGTCCCGGTAGCTGAATTACCAAAATGGCTAATCATTTCACATTTCGGGGTTTCCCGATGCAGTGTAAGAGACACCTCTTGTCTTTTGAAGTCCTGGTAGCCGAAATCGCGACCGAGCCTGATCAGGCGCCATGTGTCCCGACTGGATCAGATGACCATGATCATTTCGTGACTGTGGCCATAAGAGATGAGCCCATGCGCTAAACCCCATCCAACTCTGCGACTCAAGCTTACCCAATGAACATTGATCTGGTCCATCTATGGATCGTCGCCATTGAAAACAAAATGCCCACTCGCTTGATTTTAAGCCCAAAATGGACTTCTTATGTGTGTTGCGCTTGGTGCTCATGGTTGTGGCCTTTGAATAAAATTCATTTGATGGGTTTTTAAACCCCATTTCTACGCATTTACACCAACGGCCTGAAATCGGAGAGAAAGACCCCCCTCGCAAGAATTGGCGCTAACACTGGTAATCTCAAAGCCAAGTACCATCCCACAGCTATGGAGCCTTGATTAACCCTAAGCCTCTTCCAAACCGCAATCTCCAACACTTGGCTGATTTCGAGTTTGAAAAATGCATCCACGGAGTTCCTGCCAACTCCTGGTCTTCCATATCAGCAAAGTTATTGCCAACATCGTCGGTGTCCATGGAAGCATTTTGGCCATGTTTTTAAGTAGGCGTCGACTCTGTTGGAAAATTTATTACATCACCATTGGTCATTACTCATTTTGTTTCGGTAGAGTTCCAAACAACTTCACCTGTTCCCATTTCTATAAGAAAATGGGGCGAGTCAGGGTTCGGGATTTCAGCGAACATGAACACCCAACGCCACAAATAATAATTCCCGAATCGCGAAAAATCAAATGGAGTGTGGGCCCGGTGCTTTTTGGGTTTCGGATTTTACAAATTCCCGATGCAAACCATCGCACAGTGTGGGGCCCATCCAATATAGGGTTTCAACATTTGGTAATGCTTGATGCATGAACAACATACAACGGTAATCGTCGATCCATGAAATTCGATCAGGCTGTGGGGCCACTTCGGGTTTCGAAGTTTGCAAGAACAAGAGAACTCCATGCAACTTGAACCAATAAAATCGGAATGCCGAAAAAATGAAAAACATGAACAAAGTTTACAAACTCAGTTAAAATAAAACATAGAGTGACAAATTCAATTAAAAAAAAAATGCTTTCAAGCTCATATCAATTACAATTTCGACTCTGGTATTTAAACGCAAAAAATTGCCTCTTCAATCTCCTAAGAGATTTTAATCAAGGCGGTGATGGTGTTTTGTGGCCTATAAAGGTTAAGGTGGCCACCATTTAAATTATGTAAAACAAAAAATGTAATCTGTGGTTTAATCTTCGAGTCTTGAAAAGTCAAGACGGCCACTGATTCACTGTTTGCAAAGAGGTGGTGAAATGATTACTTCCTAACATACTCCCTCTTAATCATTTTAAAGCAAAACAAACTAAAACAAGTAAAACAAAATTGTTGTAAACAATGCATTACAACTTGCAAACCCTAATGTTTCTTCTATGGATTTTAAACAACTCATTTCCCAAAGGATTTGTGAATATGTCTACAAATTGTTCTTCGGATCGGAAAAACTGAACAAAAATTTCTTTGCCATTTACCAGTTCACGAATGAAATGATACCTCGTATCAATGTGCTTACTTTGTTTGTGAAATATAAGATTCTTTGACAGTGCAATGGCAGATTTATTGTCACAAACAATTTGAGTTGCATCATTCTAGTCATGCAACAATTCATTCAAGACTCTTCTCATCCACATAGCTTGACATGCAGATGCAACTATTGCAACATACTCTTCCTCAGTAGAAGATAGAGTCACAATGGGTTGTTTCTTTGATGCCCATGCCACTGCTCCAGATCCAACACTGAAAATATACCCAAATGTGCTTTTCCTATCATCAATGGAACCTACAAAATCACTATCAGTATATCCGACCAGCTCAAAGTTTAACTTGATGTGTATCGGATACCAAAATTAGTTGTTCCAGCAACATATCTCAGGATCCTCTTTCCTTCTAGCCAATGAGTACTCTTCGGAGTCTCCATGAATCTGGAAATCAAACTCACAGCAAACATAATGTTAGGTTTGGTTGTTGTTAAGTACATAAGGCTTCCAACTATCCTCTTATACAAGGTTGGAACAACATATGATCCTTCATCATACTTGCTCAGTTTAATATCAGTTTCCATTGGTGTTGCAGTTGGCTTGCGATTCAACATTCTAAACCTTTTCAGCACTTCATTTGCATAGTTAGTTTGACAAATGAAAATGCCATCATCAGATTGAATCACTTCAATTCCAAGAAAAAATTTCATCAAACCTAAATCAGTCATCTCAAACTCTGTTTTCATGGCATTTTTAAAATCATCTACAGATAGATCTCCAGTAAAAATCAGGTCATCAACATACAAACAGATAATCAAAATTTTACCTTTCTGGTCTATCTTTGTATACAGATTTGGTTCACTTGGACTTCTGGTGAATCCAAAACTGATCAGGTATTCATCAATACTTCTATACCAAACTTTGGATGCCTGCTTCAATCCATACAAGGATTTCCTCAACTTATAAAGTTTATCTCTGTGCTTATCAATCTCATAAACCAGAGGTTGTCTTACATAAACCTCTTCTTCCAAATATCCATTCAAGAATGCAGATTTGACATCCATCTGATGCATGAGCCATCTATTCTGAGCTGCAATAGATAAGACCATCCTCACTGTGTCAATCCTTTCAACAGGAGAAAAGGTTTCATTGTAATCAATACCAGGTTGTTGACTATACCGCTCAGCTACAAGTATTGCCTTGCATTTTTCAACTTTACCTTATGCATTCAGCTTAGTCTTATAAACCCACTTAACACCAATACTCTTCTCACCTTCAGGTAAATCAACAAGATCCCAAGTGTTATTTCTTTCAATGGAATTAATCTCCTCATCCATTGCTTTTATCTAGACATCCTCGTTAGCAGCTTCATCATAACTTACAGGATCATAAGCTATAAATGCAAAATTTGAAATCTGATCTACCTCTTCATTCTGATCATATAATTCTCTTAAATTTCTAGTTTTATGTCCTTTAAATCTGTTTTTCAATGAAGCTAAAGTAGGATCCGATTCACTACTTACCTATGAATCTGTTTGATGTCCACCATGTCTAGATGGCTCACCATGCTCATGAGTTCTTGGCATTCTAAATTGAGATGGGATGAAATCTGGTGCTAGCCTTGTTAGACTTCTTGTTGCAAGCATATGTGCATGGGGAACCATATGTCCATCATCTTCAACCTGCTCAGCTCCATCATCATCTTCACAGGGTAACACAACTCCCTTTGAAATTGATTTGTCAATACTTCCATCCGAGGCTTCACCTTCTTTAAACTGAACATCTCTATTGATTACATATTTCTGGGTGATGGGATTGTAGAGTTTATATGCTTTAGACTCTTCACTGTATCCAACAAAGATACATCTCTCACTTCTATCATCCAACTTCCTTCTCATTTATGCAGGTACATGTGCAAATGCAACACATCCAAAAATTCTGAAATGAGAAACATAGCAAGGCTTACCATCAGAGGCTTCCTGAGGTACATGATCCCTCATGGTCTTGGTTGGACTTCTATTCAAGATAAAAACAGAGCATAGAACTGCATCTCCCCAATATTCATTTGAAAGATGATTTTCTTTCAACATGCTTTGAGCCATGTCCATGATGGTCTGATTCTTCCTTTCAGCCACTCCATTCTACTGTGGAGTATATTGAGCAGTAAACTACCTTTTAATTCCATGAAAATCAAAAAATTCAATGAATTCATTAAGTTTGTATTCACCTCCTCTGTCAGACCTCGGGATCTTAATGGTTTGACCACTCTCATTCTCAACCATAAACTTAAACTTCTTAAAAACATCAAAGGATTTAGACTTTTGTTTCAACAAATACAACCAAGTCTTCATACTGAAATCATCAATGAAAGTCATAAAACAAACACAACCAGTTAAAGAAGTTGTTTGCATAGGTCCACATAAATCTGTGTGGACAATTCCCAATGGAGATTTTTCTCTATAGGAAACACCTGAAACAAATTTCTCTCTATGATGTTTTCCAAGTATGCAGCTCTCACAAGAGCTTGCAGGTTGTTGAATACAAGGTAACCCTTTCAACATCTATTTCTTCTGTAACAAATCTAAGCCACCAAAATGTAAATGACCATATCTCAAATGCCATAACCAAGATTCATCTAAACTTCCAGCTTTATAAGCATTCAAAGAACCACTCAAATCATTTCGCATAACAATTGGAAACATTCTATTCTTGGTCATCTCTACTCTTGCAATCAACTGTTTGTTGGGTAATTTATCATAGATAGTACATACCTTGTTGTTGAAGAACAGTCTGTACTTTTTATCCAACAAGTGTCCAACACTGATAAGATTGCATTTTAAGCCAAGCACAAAGTAAACATCATCAATGTTTCTTCTATGATTGTTCTTAGTGTAACATGGAACTATACCTTTACCATTGAATGTAACCTTACAATCATTTCCAATTTTGACTTCAGACTGAATACTAGTATCAATGGAAGAAAATAAGTCTTTGTTACTAGTCATGTGATTGCTGAAACCACTATCCAAAAACCAAATATCACTAGCATTTTCCTGAGTGACATTACAGGTCAGAAACACAGGATTTTGATCATGCTCAGACTCATTTGTGATATGTGCAAACTGTTTTCCAGCATCTGCCTGCTTCTTCCAACATTTGTTAGCAACATGCCCAAACTTCTTACAATAATAACATTGTAATTTAGTTTTGTCATACCTCTGATTATCTTGCTGCCAGGGTTTGTTGCTGCTCCCTCTTAAATTAGGAGGATTTTGCTGGAACTTCTGCTTAGACTTTGTTTCAGCTTCGTTGTCCCTTGGACCAGAAAATCGACCTCCTCTTCCATGAGTATGAACCCTTCCTCTTCTTTTTCCTCTGGTAACATGTAGTTGGTATTTGAAAGCATGCTCCATTGATCCTTCTTCATATCTAGATATCCTAGATTCATGAGCAACAAGAGAACCAGTTAACTCATCAATTTGCATTAGACTTAAATCTTTAAATTCCTCTATGGGAACAACAATAAGCTCAAACTTCTTGGGCAAACTTCTCAGCACTTTCTCAATAACTCGTTTATTCTCAACATCATCTCCATACTGCCTCAGCTGGTTCACAACACTCATTACTTGATTCATGAAAGTATCAACACTTTCGTTATCCTTCATCTTCAGATTTTCTAAATCCCTTCTCAAGTTCTACAACTTGACTGTATTCACCTTGGACACCCCTTGATAATAGGCTTCAAGAATTCCCCAAGCCATCTTCGAAGATGAAGCACTAGCAATCTTCATAAAAATGGATTCATTTAATCCTTGTTGGATTAATCCAAGAGATTTATTATCCTTCTTCCCGTTTTCCTTCAGTAAAACGCGGTTAGGATTAGATAGAGCCAATTCTGCAGTAGCATCAGTTGGCTCGACATAACCATCAATAACATAAGTCCACACATCTTGAGAACGAAAAATTGTCCTCATCCAAATGTACCAGGAATCATATGACTTATCGCTCAAAACAAGAACCTGAATCTGAGAAGAACTACTACCAGACGCAGCCATTTATAAAAATTGACATAAATTAAATAAACCTTCACGCAGAAAAATATGAGAATAAAATTTTTGGCACTAACAGGAATAATCTACAATGAACTAAGCAATTTTCGGATAGACTGCTAGCTCTAATACCAAATATAAGAAAACAGGGCGAGTCAGGGTTTGGGATTTCAGCGAACATGAACACCCAACGCCACAAACAATAATTCCCGAATCGCAAAAAATAAAATGGAGTGTGGGCCCAGTGCTTTTCGGGTTTTGGGGTTTACAAACTCCCAATGCAAAACACCGCACAACGTCAAATGCCGAATCGTGAAAAAAAGTGTGGGTCCCAACCAATATAGGGTTTTGAAATTTGTTAATGCTTGATGCATGAACAACATACAATGGTAATCGTCGATCCATGAAATTTGATCAAGCTGTGGGGCCACTTCGGGTTTCGGCGTTTGCAAGAACAAGAGAACTCCATGCAACTTGAAACAATAAACTCCAAATGCTGAAAAAATGAAAAACATGAACATAGTTTACAAACTCAGTTAAAATAAAACATAGAGTGACAAATTAAATTAAAAAAAAATGCTTTCAATCTCATATCAATTACAATTTTGACTCTGGTATTTAAACACAGAAAATTGCCTCTTCAATCTCCTAAGAGATTTTAATCAAGGCGCTGATGGTGTTTTTTGGTTGCAAAGGTTAAGGCGGCCACTGTTTAAATTATGTAAAACAAAAAATGTAATCGGTGGTTTAATCCTCGAGTCTTGAAAGGTCAAGGCGACCACCAATTCACCGTTTGCAAAGAGGCGGTGAAATGATTACCTCCTAACAATTTCTCCATTTCGGTGGACTTTGTCACAACTACGTTGATACTACCACAGTCATTCTGATGTAGTTTGTACCAACACCACTGGTATATTGCCTTGCCATATCAATGTAATTTTCATCAACTGCGTAGACTCTCCTTTCTTTATCGACATAGTTGAGAACAACAACTTCAATTCACTCAATCTGAGCCATACTTCACCTAAACTCTCACCATGTCTCCCATTATCTTTACTTGTGATGATGATGACAACTTCCTCCTAGGATTGACTCAAGTAATTCCTCTGACACAGATATAGGTTTACATTGACAGATTCATCTCCCATTACTTGTTTGTTATATTAATTGTGTTTTATGTTCTCCTTTGTGTCATTATTTATTACTTGTTTGATATATTAATTTGTGCCATCATTATTAATTGTTTGATATATTAATTGGTTTTTATGTTCTCCTTTTTGTCATCATTTATTACTGGTTTCATATATTAATTATGAAGATGTTTTTCGCAGATTTCCGCATGTTGTGTGGAAAGAAACATGCAAGAAAGTTCTCGTTGTTACACCTCAATATTTCTCACTTCGATAAGTGTCGTAAGTGTTGCATGTTCCTCTCAAACTGTCGCAAGTGTCGCATGTCATTCACAAGTGTCGCAAACATCCGACAAAGCATACTGCCATGATGATGACACCAAGAAGACACTTAGAATATCTCAGACACTTGATTTAGAGGAAGAAGAATGATTAACTGAAGTCAAGGAACTCTTATCACCTGAAAGGAGCTCTTTAACAAGGGTTTTGAAGGTGAGCGCTCCTCTGTATCAGCCTTAGGAGCGTTGGCGCTCCCTTATAATGTCTTAGGGAGCGTTATAATGCCCAACTGCCCCTCTCAAGGAGCGCTATCCATCCTTGGAGCATTGGCACTCCCATCAAGCTTCCTAGGGAGTGCTATAGCACCCTGATGCCCCTTTTGAGGGAGCGTTGTCTAATTTGGGCAATGGTTGGCCTGTTGAGGAGAATAAGGGAAAGATCTTTCAAGTTTGGAAGGAAGTTGCATTCGAATTCTTGGTTCAATCAGAAGATCCTTGATCTAAGGAGGGAATTCCTCAACCTACCCTAAAGATACCTCAAGAGGTTAAGCCTCGCTTAACCTATATAAGCAGGCTTCATGATGGTGAGAGGGGAAGAATTGCTAGCATGAAACCTATGATCTCATAGGAAACACACAGTCAACCAAAGGAGAGTGATTAGTGAAGCTTCTATCATCCATGTCGTGGATCTTTCGAGCAAGGGTTGGACAAAGGGGACTTGACGAAGCTGTCGCATTCGCATCTACAATTGTAAGTACTAATGTCGTTATTCTCATTAATATGACACGCTTGGCATGTTTCTTTCTAGTTTGTGCCTGATCTTACATAAACTTATCATTAATAGATAGATTTGTTTTCAAGCTAATATCAATAGAGTAGGAAGTGGTCGTACTTTTTTTGTCTACAGGGCTCGTCGAGGAGAGAAAGATTAGAGCTCAACTCAGAGCGTGCAGGGACAAACGTCGATAAAGAGGTACTTCTATTCTCCTTCCTTCTCATGTATTAGTTTGTATAGATTTGAAAGGAAGTCAGTGTCCACGTTAAGAACTTTATGTCTTAGAGTTTAGGGTCTAGCTCTTTGAGGCAATCTACCTGTCCACAGGGAGATTTTCCTACAACAGAAACTGGCGGCTCCAATTGGGAGTCCTCAAATCGAAACTTCTTGTTTTGATTTCTCCTCATAGACCTTGTCTTACTTCTCGATTGTTTTCAGACCTGGTTCACCCCCTTTTGATTCATTTCATGAGCTGATTGACTCCCTACCCCATCACACTCAGCTTGATTGTCGAGACTGAACTGCAATTTTTGGATTTTTGACACTTTTAGGAGATTTTTGTACCTGGCGCCCCTGTCCCTATGTCAACAGAGCACCAATGCTCCCTAAGTGCCTTACACAGAGTGCTATAATTCTCCTTGCCCTTGACAACAAAGCGCCAGCCCTATTTTGGCCAAAAAGCCTTCCAGAATTGCTTTTTCAGGGTTTTACCTCTGTGTTTCTCTTGCTGGGTCACCTTGTGAGTCAATGCTTCTTCCTTTCTATCTTTGACATCTATCTTTTTGAATAACAAACATCTTGTTGTTTTGATTTTGTAGCCTTCTTCGCTATTGTTGTTGAGTTTTTCTGTCATTTGGAGTTTGAAACCCATGCATTGTCTTTCTCTCCTTTTTGACTGAGTGAAAAACTCTGGTGAAGGTCATCAGAGGCCTACATATCTTTTCATTTGGTCTTAGTTAAGGTCATTGTTATTCTACATATCTGTTGGTGTGAAGTTCTTGATTTTTCCTTGATTGTTTCTTTTCTTTCGCTTCTTGTTTTGATCACAACGAGAGGGTGTATTGTTTGTACGATTCTTGCTTGTGTTGGTTTGATTTTCATTGATCCAAAAGATAATTATCAAGAAGAGCATTGTTTTGAATGAATCATTATTCACATGCAAACAATAAAGAAGCCTCTTCATGATTGATTTTACATATTAGAAGGTATCTCAAAAGTTTTAGCACCACCTCAGATTTGATTTGAAGAAAATTTGTCTGAGGACATTCCTTATTAGTGATTGTTAGTGAAAATAACTCTCTCTCTCCCTTAGATAGACGTTCATCGAAAATAAATGACTGCTTATCATCTTTGATGCATTTTTGGGACTGATTCATAATTCCATCCGTTTCACTTCCATGCACCCCTTTGGAGTAAAGAACAACCATAAAATGAACACTAATTAAAAATTATTTGGAACATTTTATTTTCCAAGATCTTCCACCAACAGTAGACTAGGCTTAGTACTTTGGATTAGGCTGTGAGCATAACTCTCCAAAGTTTCCAAAACAAACACTAGCATATTGAGTTAGGGAGAGTCAAATCCAATTATTGTATAAGTCTGCCTGCGATCCCCCTCCCACACAGGGGTTACGCATGAGGTCACATTCGGGTGAGCTATGGAGATTATCCCTCTGTGGTTTGACTGATTGTAGTGGTCAGATCGTATTATGGGGATCGCTTAAAGGTAAATCCACAATTACTACGTGGAAGCCTTTTAGTTGATTTCGGGCTTGGTACCCTGCCTGTACATTCGAATCAGACTGTTGACTGTTCCCGCCCAGGGGATGACTGCGAATTGGTAACCTTAGTGGCCATAATCTTTAGGGTCTTACAAAGGGTGACAGTGAAGAGAAGTCTCACTGTACCTGGAGCAGACATTGGTCAAACTCACTCGGGCTCCTTGGAGGGTAAATCCACAATTACTGCATGGAAGCTTGCACCAAGGCGTAAGTCTGTTAAGATGGTTGCCATTGTAACTATTCCACCATATCCCCACCCCTTCTCAACTTTATCACGTGACGTTGTATTTCATCACCAACTAGTACGGTCATCGAGAGAAGGTCCTGTTTGCTTGGTTGTGATTCTTAGATTTTATTAGTGCATGCTGTTTCTTTTTGGTAGTTGGCCATAGATCTTTTTTTCCAACTCTTTTTTGCCAACATTGACCCTCCATGTCATTCGCGGAGGCTACAGGGACTGCCCCTTTACCCCCTCATTCTACGGAGGAATCTCCTCAATAGAGTGAGGTTCAAGACACTACCACTTCCCAAGAAGAAGTTCCCACTCCTTTAGAGAATTTCAAATTGTTTCAGAGTCTCCAGAAGCTTTTCGCATTCCAGAGGGATACGAACGATGTGATCTCCAACTCAATTCAGTTGGTGAGTTTGTATATTCTACTTTGGGGAAGAAATTTTCGAGTGACACGATCCAAAGAAAGTGATCAAAGATATTACAACACCTGGGAATACACTTCCGCTACCTTGGAAGAAAAAGAGGTTCATTGTGATGTGTGGAACTATGAAGAGGTTGTTCCCACGAGGCAGGCCAAACCTTTGAGTAGAATCTATGATGAAGAAAACTCCCGAGAAGAGGAACAAAAAAAGATGTTGAAGAGGAAACAACGACAACGATAGCCACCACAATGACAATGAAGAAAGGGATGAAGAAGAACTAAATAATGATGTTTCTCCTATGGATAACGACATCACAGAGACATCAAAAGAATCTCCCTTCACGGTTGGTAGCCTTCAATCTGACGATATTGAGTTGGGGCTTGGAAAAACTTACAATCCCAACAAGGTGTTGAACTTTAAAAAGTTCAAATTTGACAAAGCCACCAACAGATTTGTGAAAAAATAGACTTGGAAAGTCCAAATCATTAGAGGTGACCCATTGTCGGTCGTCACAGAGACTACGGTAGTAGAAGATGTCAAAAAATACCCTCTCTCCATAGTGTATGTTGGAACTGCTTTAACTGAGGTAGTGGAATGAAATATTAGGAATTTATTTTGCCAAAATCAAGAAAAGGATGCTAGGATTAAAGATTTGGAGGAACAATTCAAGCACACAAAGAAGGATGAAGGAGTTCTAAAATAATTCAAGGCATGTGCTTAAAAGGTAACGAAAAATATAAAGGAGAATGCCACTAATATCGATGTCCATCTTCATGTCTTCTAGTAGATGGAAACACACATAATGGAGGTTCCATTCAAACTGAGAATGTCTAGTTCTTTACCATCCAAAAAGGATTAAATGATATGCAATGATGGGTCACAAATAACTCAGACGCTCCAACTATCCTACCTTTCTTTTTTGAAGGAGAAAGGAGCATTGATTATGATGCCCTTGATCACTGCGAATGGGCTGGTAAAAGAGAAAAAAATGAAACGAAGAGGTCATTAGCCCTCTATTCATAACTCCATAAGGATGCACAAGTTTTGATGCACAAAGGACATATTCAATTGAAGAACTTGGTAAAACCAAGATGGAGGAGGAGTTTTTTGAAGAAATCCAACAAAATATCAATAAAATACATGAGAGAGCTCAAAGAGAAACAAAGGAAACCACAGAAGTAATGGAGGAGCACCTCCTCCAGCCATCCAAGCTTCCGACTATGATACAAGAATTCATGGCCAATCTGATGAGGGATATTAAGATTCTTATAGACAATTCAACATCCCATGCAACCTCCCTTAAAGTAATTTTGTACCCAAGAGTCATATCAATCAAGGGCCAGTACCAATTATGGGAAGCCTATATCAGAGACAAAGACACATCAACAAGACAAAATAGAAAATTCAAATTTTCTCATAGCCACCCGCTATTTTGTCTTTTACCAGCCATCCTTAGCTTCATCTCATTCTAACATATGTCAACAATATTTTAGAAGGGAAAGTTGAAGGGACTTGTAACTGCTTCTTGTGGAATTCAATAAGACACTTCTAGCAGTTACTTAAAATGCTATAAGTAACAAAATATTTCCATTTTGTAGTGTATCTTAAAGCATTGTACATTCACAAAATATTTTGAGAATTAATATTGAGAATCCCTCAGAGCCAATTTTTTCAGAGAGAAGAACAATGGTATGTGATTTCTTGTTGTAAACTACTTTAAGAAAACTGGGTGTTGTTTACATGTGTTGTAAAAATGTATTTTTTATTATAGAATTTGTTAGGGACCTAACCTCCCTAACCCCTCACGTAGGTAGAATAATATATTTTCCATGTAATAAAGGTCAATATTAATAAGGCCCAGTAATAAGGAAGAAAAAATAAAATGTAAGACCTAATAGAATCTTCCACTTGTAGAAGATCTTCCTCTGGATTGTTCTTTTGATAGATATATTTAGTATAAATAGGATTCGAGGGCATGAAAAGTTTTGTCTTCAGAATTATTGTAATATAGTGCTTCTTTGTTGGGGGTTACCCCTTCGAAGAGGCAAGCGAACATTGTTTCCTATATATAAAGGTATGATTTTGGTGTTCTGGTTTCATATATTGTGTTCTTTCATTGTTATTCTCTGAATATTTATGTTTTCATCTATTATAATATATTTGGTGCCTTACAAGTGGTACCAGAGCACTTTCCTTGGAAAAAAATTGTGGGTTATTTTTTTCAGGGTAAAGACATATTCCAATGTCTTAAAGCTACAAATATTTTTCATTCAACACATAAATCCATGGTCAGGGAAGCATACACGGAAAAAATACAAGTGGTACTTAATCACACATTGTTGGACACCCTTGTATCCCATTTTGGTACCCCTTTGAGTGGTAGCGCATCAAACATCACCTATATACGGATCAACCTAGATATCCTGAAGCCCTTTGTAGATAAAATAATCGGTCGCCTAACTGCTATAGTTCCACCGAGAAAAGCACTCGAGAAGATACTCTCTATTACCTAGATATTTGGGTAGTATGACTAAGGGCATGGTCTAACCTCCTTAGTTGGTTCCCTGAGATATTTGGTTGAGTACTATTGTTGGACCTCGCACGTATATCAGAGAGATATAACATAGGGAAAACCCTTGTCTGTAGAAACCATGAATACCCTAACCCTTCGGACGAAAACAAAAACAGAACATACAAGATCAAATATTGTACAGCCTTACCTCATGCATTCTAGTTGTGAAATTACTACACATTTCTTCATGTTATGAATTTGGGCATTTCAACACTATAGTATTATTCAGATCGGAGTATAAATTTCCAGGAGTAAAAATAAATAAATAAAAGTCTATATCCCTCTACCACCATTATTTGATCCCTATTCCATTGGATTCCTCTCTTCACCCTGATCACAGTCATACCAATATTTTTTCAACAATTTTTTTTCCCATGCACCCGAACCACTTTCGGTCCCCTTATTTGGGCCTTACCCCATTGGATTCCCCTTGTCTCCCTAATCATCGTGATACCCTTCACCCATAACCTCCTTTATGTGTGGTCCCACCTATCCCTTTCTGTTTCCCCCCTTCATCATGTTCCACACCCATAGCCAAGAGTTGGAAGTGCACTTCAATTCCTTGTACTTTGCTATCATAGAGACCGAGCAGGAAGTGCGACAAATAAATACAAATATTTCCACCCTTAATAAAAACATGCATTCCTCCATATATACAAAAATGGAAACCATGAAACAAGACCTATCTACCCAGCTTGCATCCTTCACTCACATGATCTGCACCAAGTTGCATATCCCTGAAGACCTTACCTCCTCTAACCCACCTTTTCACCCTAAAGTTGAAACTTCCTCAAATTCCCATAATTTTCATCCCCATCACTTTCAGCGTGACCTAGGCCTTTTATGTGTGGATGTGAACAAATTCAATGGCTCAAATCCTATCAATTGGGTAACTCAAATGGAAAAAAATTTCTCTTTGTATGGAATTACATATGAGTTGGCCAAACTTCAGTATGGTGTTCTCCATATAGATAAAGAATGTTGGAAATGGTGGAAATGGATTAAAAAATTCCCGCCAAGGGTATGCGGATTGGACACAATTTGTTGTAGAGATTTATGAATTCTTTGACACTGACACCAAGCATTTAGGTTGTTTGAAAAAGTTGAAACAATTTGACAAAGTGGAATATTTTATTGTTTCTTTTGAGTGATTATATTTCCACACAGAGGGCATGTTTGATGTTTTTTTTTTCTGAGAATGCTTTATGAGTGGTCTCAAGGATGATATTGTGCCCATGTCTTCATGGCTCTCTCGCGGATTTGGGTGGAAGCTACTAAAATATCTAAGGAAGAAAAATAGGTTGTATCTTCTCAAACCATAAAAACCTCCATTATTCCTCACCATAAACTAGTCACTCCCACTTGTCCTTCTGCTCCACTAAAGATCCAAAAATTGATCCAGGAAGAAATGGTTGAACAATAACTCAAGGACCTTTGTTATAATTGTGATGACAAATATTTTCTCAGGCACAAGTGTAAGGAAAAAAATACTTGTATGGCCATTTCTGAGGATATTTCTGAAAAAAAGGTCGAGGCTCCCCCTGTGAACGAATCACCTAAACACAATGAATAGAATCCACTATAAGACCCCCTAGAAGTTGAAACAATCATTTCCCTAAATTCTCTCACTAGCTTCTCTACTCTCCAAACCATCAAGCTCATTGGTTATATTAAGAAGTGTTGGCCCTTGACCAAGTTTTGAGGAAAAATTGGTCATGTTTGACCATTTTTAGGACTTCGACGGGCTGGTCGAAGATGGAGCACCGAGGCGGAGCTGAGATCGTGGTATCTCACCTATTTTGCAGGCCTTTTGGGCTTTTAGGGTTTATGTAACAGGTATGGGATGTCGAAATATGGGTTTACCCATGTTTAGGCCTTTTTGTAATGTATAAATAAGTAGATAGGACTTAGAGAGAAGTCTGTCTAAGTTGGCTTCGTGCAAGAATATGTAAAAGGTGCTAGCTAAGTGTTGTATTGAGTTGTTTTGGATCTATGCCTTGACATGATTTTGGGAATTGGCTCTATGCCTTGACATGATTTTGGGAAGGAGGATATGGTGGGCTGCGCGCAGATATCTTGTCCTCTGAGGAGTTGCACTCTATGGATTTGTGTGCAAGAGCCGAAGAATGTAGAAAGATTGAAGATTAATAAAGAAGAGAAGAAGAATTTGAAGGACGTAGCCCCACACTGGGGTGAACCACGTACATCCTATGTTCTAATGTGTTTTGTGCAATATTGCTCATGTTGTTTATGTGTTTATATGCTTAGTGCACTGATCTTGATGTATGATAGATAGATCAGTGGATGCTTAGTGATTTATGATATTTGATTGTTAGATCTGAGTAAATTCTATGTGTTAGGTGATCGAAAGTACTTGATCTTGGTTTCTACTGCGCTGATATGTAATTATGGTTTAATATACGATGTTAATGGGACTTATGAACTAATGCATATTGTTTGGCTAAGTTCTCTGTTAAGTGTTGTAATCACATATCTATGTCCCAGCTAGGTTGTAAACACCTAAGTCTTGCAACACCCCCTGCCTCTACCTCAGGGGAGACTTCATCTGCTTCACAGGTGTTGCCGAAAGGGCTGGTAGTTAGGGTTTTTTTGGTGCGTTGTTGAAGCATTGAACCTTGTGTTTTCCCTTGTGCCAACAAATGGTTCCATTGTCGGTACCTGAAACTGTGATTGTTGGGAACTAAAGAAAAGAGAAATCTCTTTGCGTGGATCTGTTGCTGCAGTGTGCATTATTCTACTTGACTTGCCAAGCTCTGTGCTAAGAAAGGAATCAGATCTAAAGAAAAGAGGTAAGATCTTAAATCTTTTTACTCTGATAAAGGTAATATAAGTGGAAATTTTTTCTTCAAAAGTATGAATCTAGGTATGTTTGATAGATTTTGTCCTAGTCTGAAAACTAGGGGAGAATTAGAAGAAAGAGACGATCTGAATAGATTTGATAGAGATAGTGAAAGATATTTTATTCCTATGCATCGAAAGAATTTTTGGACTAACAAGTGGATGCAGGAACCTCAAAATAATTTTTGTAGATCATAAGTCCATCACTGTGATCCCAGTACGCAGTACAAGAAAGGTTGGGGATCATTTAAAAGAAAGAGAGGATTGACACTGTGTTATAATTGTAGAATATCGAGACATCTTGCTAAGGAATTCCATGGCATAGGTCCTATTTGTCTCTGTTGTAAATCTATTGGCCATGAAGTTGAGGATTTCCCTAGAATGATTTCCGAAGTTGAAAAGATGAACATGAGACTAGAAAACTATGAAGAAGGTCAAGGGACTAAGGATATGTTAGAGAACTAGAAAGAGTTAGAGACTATGTTACTACAGATGAAAGAAACATTAAATGATCATAGAGACATCAGTTTACCAAAGATCTTAAAAGAGAAACAATGCATAGAAACAAGAATAGGAAACTTCGACATAGACTGTGTCTTGGATGAGGAAACACAAGTGAATATCATGCCAGAAAGCACTTGGGAAATTTTGGGAAAGCCTGTTATGGTACCTTCATTGGGAAGGATAGGCTTGTTTAAAGGAAATATGATAACCCTGTGTAGAAGAGTTACTAATGTACCTATGATTTCTCATGAAACATCGACCAAAGAAGAATTTGAAGTCATTAATATTGTTGAGAACATCACCCCTTTCCCCCTTTTAGTACGAAAGACTTGGATTGCGAAGAATCAAATTTGAAGGAAAGAAGAGGAGGAAGCTACAGAAGAGAAGAAGAAAGAATTAAGGGACGCCATAGCTAGAAAGATAGAGAAACTAATAGAAGAACAAGAGGATAAGTCGAAGAAATAGAGGGCCATAGAATTAGTTGTCGAAGTTGAAAGAACACAAGAAGGCTTAAAGAACCTTCTCATGCATGAAAGAAGTGCATCCACCCTAGAAATAGTAAGAGAAGAGGTATTACCTTTGAACCCTTTGAAATACCTTCAACAGTGAAAAGTTACTATGCTAAGAGAAGATAATAATAAGAATGGAAAGAGGAACCTAGAGACTCAGATCACAGGAAATAAGGTAAGAAAGCTTAGTAAGAAGAAAGAAAAGTTAGAAAAACTGCAGGAAATTCCAGAAAAAACTTCGCATGAGACAGATATGTAGAAGTTGAACATCGCCAGAACAGAGGAACAATGTAGAATGGGACTTCGCCATCACAAATCTATATGACCGTTGGAGGCATCCTGACCATTAGAATGATGCTCCAGAACAGCTAGAAACAAAGTTATTGACGAAAATATTGTCGTTGAACCATTGGGACCACGCCATAACAATATGATTCGTATTGGTTGAGGCATTCCTACCCTTTGGAGGAATCCATTATGATGTTGCTCATTTAACCTGTCAGATGCTGCGCTAGGACCACTTTTTGCAAATCGAGATATCTGAGCTAATAGAGAATTGATTTCATATTGGGATGTGTTGTCTAGTCCTCGTCATCCATTTGATTATCTTGTCTGTCTATTCACTTACCCGATCTCCTTGATTACAAGTGTGAATGTTGGGTAAGAATATCGCAATAAATAAATCTGTAGAGGATATTCTCATAGACCTCATAGATGAGAGAGTCATGTCTATAGGAATACAGGCATCCTCGACTAGCGAATTGCAAGCATCTCCATTGACTGGATGATGTTCTGGTCGCACTGCTGAGAAGCTAAGTAAACATCGTGATGATTTGGCTAACGTGAAGCATATACCATCGGTCTTTCCATACTACATCCCTCCTTTGATTGGCATGGTTAACCACGACAGTGTCTCATGTGATTTTGAATACACGTTGATCACTACGTGCCTCCCAAAGGGGATACATGTAGTTGGACCCTAGTTAGAACTGATCCCAGCTCTCAAGATCAGTGAAGTCAACCTCAGAGACAGGAAGAAATATGCGATGCTCACACCGCATAAGTAGCTTATGAATATGACTGCAAAGAAGCCCAAGATAGTTCCCCAACTGTGAATTAAGGAGCTCGCGTGATCCACAATCTTGAATGTGATAAATATCCCCCACTTCGGTCGACATTAGAAGGTTAACGCTTGCGTTAAAATCCTCCTTTCGTGCTATCATGGAGGTTATCTTTGGTTAGATAGATGCATCACTTTGGATCTGACGTTGATCCACTTGATCACTAGATTGAGCATGCAGGGACCAGACCCTCACCAGTTCTACCCAGGGAAGACCTCAGATCACTCCTTGGCCCAACGTATAAAAAAAATACTATGGCGATGTAGAGAAGGGGAATCTAGGATACAAGATATCTTCCATCCAGGATGTCATAGTGCGCCTTTCTTGCCAACTTATCACTGGCAAGATCATTGGAAATAACCGACCAACACAAGTCACACGATTCGTAGTGGACCTCACGTGAAAGTGCATAGAAGGAATACAAATGAATTGGGTGAGCTACCTCGTCAATGAGATGGAAAAAGACTTTTGTGAAGCGCAAGATCAAGGTTATGAGTTTCACTTTAGTTGGTTATTGGTACTAATAGCATTTTTTGCTTGGAAAATGCCGGAAGGAGCAACATTTCCTGAAGTTGACCCATTGGATCCGATGGTTGCAAGGTTCTCCACATTGTAGTACATGAATGATATGGCGAAGTAGTGGAAGTCGAATGTTGAATTCCATACTTAATACCTAAAGTTGAAGCGATCCATTGAATCACTCCCCCAAATGAAATCGAATACACTCCATCAGTACATAATGTTCACAAAGTTCCACGCAGACCAACACTTCATCTACATCATCGAGCACAGGGATGAAAGTAAGGAGGAGTTGCAGTCTTACTATAAGTTGACCGAGGAAGACATGGAAGAGATCACTAAGGAATGGCTAGAAGAATTCCTTGTACCATTGGAATATTCTAAATTCTCTGATCCTGACATCATCGGAAGTGCTTTGGTCACCTGAACTGAGTATGATGGACAAAGTAGCGCAAAGAAAAAGAAGAAAAAGGAGGAAGTGTAGGACATAGAAAGTGATGATGAGGACAACGCATTAGAGGAAATTGCACCTGAATCACCTGCAGGAGGAGGATAAGACTGAGTAAACCAAGAGGAAGGAGGGGAGGAAGGAGACAAGCAAGAAAAAGGAGAAGTGACACCATGAAAGGATCCCCTTACAGAGGCCGAGACATCAAATAAAATGAAGGTTTCTCCGCAGAAACCCTCAGAACCAAAGAAGACCCGATCCAATAAGCCTCAATCATAGAATGTGATCATAGTGGATGATATCAAGCTTATCATCACAGTTGTAGAAGACACTTCAGAGGATATCCTACAAATATATAAATCAAAGAAAGAAAATGACAGAATAGAGAAGGAGCTCAAATACATTCAACAAGCTATCCATCCAAACCGCGTAGTGCCTACTGCGCCGTCTTCAACAGAAAGTATATAATTGGGTGATGATCCCACTCAATTACAAAGGCTAGAAGATGAAACCAAAGCTCAACTCCATCGAGTCCAAGAAGAAAAGGAGTAGGACACAGAGACCTTAAATAAAGAAAAGGAGGAGTTCCTATAGCAATGTCAAGTTGTGCAGAAGGAGAAAAATGACATCTAGACGAAGTTTGAGCAGAACAATGCGAAGATACAGGGAGAAAAAGACCAACTGCTCACAAAGAAAATTGTGATCAAGGAGACAGTGACTAAAGAACTTCACTCTATGTCGGGCTTGGCACAGGAGGAAGAAGAGTCAGCCAACATACAAGTGGGGAAGCTTGCTGAGGCCATTCAACAACTTCAAGTAAGAGTAATGGACGTAGAAATCCAAGCAGTGCAGAGAACTCCGCAAGAAGTGCGCGATCAAAGGAAAGAAGTTGTCAGGAATGTAGAAGGAAGAATTAGGGCACTCGCCCCAGAGTGTAAGCAACTAAGTGATCGAAGTGTGCAGACCTACAAGAACCTTGCAAAAGATACGAAGGTGAGGAAACTAGAGGCATAGCTCCAAGAGGTGAAGAAATAGGCATCCATTGTACAAGAACAAATGAAGTTGCTTACTATTGTTGAGAATATGAAGAGGTCACAGGAGGAGTGCACAGTCTAGCAGCAGGTTACTGCCATCCATAGCAAGGTTATGGAAGTGACATAGAGACTCTAGCCGGTGTAGGATGAATCTTGCATGCTCTTTGAAGAAGTTGAAGGACAAGACTCGAAGCTAGACAAATTGGTTGTAATAGTGGAACAACGCTTGGAAGGGCATGTAACTGAGCAAGTGATTCAAGAATTCACCAAGCAGGAGGCTCTAGTGAAGCAGCAAGTCAAAGAAACTTGAGCTAAGATCGAGGCCTTCGAAGCAACACTGCCCAATTCTGAGTGACTCGGGACAAGTCACATGTGAGCGTTGGGGGCTTGTTGGCGCTTGACCAATTTTTGAGGAAACATTGGTCGTGTTTGAGCATTTTTGGTACTTTGACAAGTTGGTTGAAGATGGAGCACCCAAGCACAGCTGAAATCGCAAGATCTTGCCTATTTTGTGGGATTTTTGGGCTTTTAGGATTTATGTAACGGGTATGGGATATCAGCCCATGGGCTTACCCATGTTTATGCCTTTTTGTAATGTATAAATAAGTAGATAGGACTTAGAGCGAAGTTTGTCTAAGTTGGCTTCGTGTAAGAATATGTAAAAGGTGTTAGTTAAATGTTGTATTGAGTTGTTCTGGCTCAGTGCAAGTAATTGTAAGGGGCTTTGTGCACAGACTGTGTAAGCCTTTGTGCTAATAAGGAGTTAGCTCTACACCTTGACCTTATTTTTGGAAAGAGGATATGGTGGGCTGCGCATAGATCTCCTTTCCTCTGAGGAGTTGTGCTCTGTGTCTTTGTGTGCAGGAGTCGAAGAATGTAGAAGGATTGAAGATTAATAAAGAAGAGAATAAGAAGTTGGTAGACGTAGCCCCACACTGGGGTGAACCACGTATATCCCATGTTCTGATGAACTAATGCATATTGATTGGCTAAGTTCTCTTTTAAGTGTTGTAATCACAAATCTGTGTCCCAGCTAGGTTGTAAACACTTGAGTCCTGCAACCCCCCTGCCTCTACCTCGGGTGATACTTCATCTGCTTCGCAGGTGTTTCTGAAAGGGTCGGTAGTTAGGTTTTTGTTGGTGCACTATTGAAGCACTGAACCCTGGGTCTACCCCTATGCCAAAAAGCAGCATAAGGTCTTCATCCTCATTGACAGTGGAAACACCCATAATTTTATTCATCACCGCATTGCCCAATAAACTAATTTCTATATATGAGTAATCAACAACCTCCAAATCATAATTTTCAATGGAGGGTCCATGAAATGTGGGGGGTGTTGTGAAAATGTCAGTCTCCAAATTGGTCAGTACCATATGAAATCTCATATGTTTTCTATAGACATAGGTGGTTGTGAGATTGTGTTGGGTGTCGAATGGTTAGGGACTCTAGGCGCCATTCTCATGGATTTTAAGGAATTAACCATGCAATTCAACCACAAGGACCAATAGTATAAATTCCAAGGAATCATTGTAGGTTCCCATGAGATCATCAGTTCCCATCGCATGGAAAATCTACTCAAAAAAGGTCATTCTGACATTATTGCAAAACTCCATTCTATTCAAGCCACTAAGACATCCTTTATGTCTGTTGATCTCCAATCCATCATATTCAAACATCAAGTTGTTTTTTCCACTACCTCGGGGCTTCATCCTTCTCATGGTATTCATTATTATTCCATTCCCCTCGTATCTAGTATCCTTCCTCCCAATGTTTGTCCCTATTGTCATCCCTTTGCTCAGAAAAATGCGTTATTTGTCCTAGTAATAGCCCCTATTATTTTCTTGTGGTCATGGTACTTATGAAAGAAGGCTCTTGGTGCATGTGTCCTTTTTCACCCTCAACAAACTCACCATCAAAGACAAATTTATCATTCCTGTCATTGATGATCTCTTGGATGACTTAAGTGGTTCCTAGTTATTTACTAAGCTTGATCTTCGTTCTGGCTACCACTAGATATGTATGAGAGAGGAAGAAATTCCTAAGAATATTGAAGCTATGCAGGATTGGCCCCGCCCTAAGAATCTCAAAATCTTGCATGGTTTTCTAGGTTTAACATGATATTATCACAAGTTTTTTAAGAATTATGGAACGATTACAATGCCTCTCACTTCTCTCCTTAAAAAAATTTCTTTCACTTAGACTCCAGAAGCTAATCATTCCTTTCAATCTTTGAAGGAAACTATGTGCACCAATCCTACCTTGGCCCTTCCTTACTTCACAAAGATATTTGTCCTGAAATGTGATTCTTCTAGGAGAGGAATTGGAGAAGTCCTTATGAAAGATGGTCGACCTTTGGACTTTGCTAGAAAACAAGTATCAAAGCGACATTTGGGCCAATAAATATATGAAAAGGAAATGATGGCTATTCTACATGAAGTGGATCTCTAACTCCCTTATCTATTGGGTCAACGCTTCCAAATTAAGACATATCATTAGAGCCTCAATTATTTTATGGAGCAATGTATTTCCTCCCTAGAGAAACAAAAATGGGTGACTAATATCTCTGAATATGATCATGAGATCATTTACAAGAAAGGAAAAGACAATGTGGTTTTTGACGGTCTTTCAATAAAATATGAAGATGAAGGGTCCATTTTTCCCTCTCCTTCGTTGTACCATATTATCTTCAAGTTGTTCTCTAGGAATGGCTACAATATCCCAAAATTTTGAGTTTGTTCCAACAATTACAAGACAATTCTCCAGTTTCCCTAGGGTACTCATGGAATAATGACAAGATTTGCTACAAAGGTTGTATTTATTTAACTAAACAATCACAAATTAAATCCACGATGCTTTCTGAACTTCATGCTACAACCACAATTAGGCACTCCAATTTTACCAAAACCTATGATAGGGTCAAACATTCTTTTTTCTGGGATGGTATGAAACAAGACATTCGCACTTTTGTGGCAGAATATGATGTCTGTCAACACAACAAGGGAGAAACAATCAAAGCCTCAGGTGCACTAAAACCAATTCCTATCCCACCCACTATTTATATGGATATCTCTATGGATTTCATTGTTGGATTACCTAAATCAGGAAATAATGCAGTCATCATGTTGGTATTTGATCATATTTTCAAGTATTCTCATTTAAGTTCTCTTCAACACCCTTTCATCTCCTCCACTATGGCTCAAATTTTCGTGGATCATATCTTCAAGATTCATGGCATTCTTCATTATATTGTTTCTGACAGAGATCCCACTTTCACCAACAATTTTTGGCAAGAATTGTTCAGGATACATGGCACACAATTGCATCTCAGCACCACCTATCATCTCGAGATTGATCATCAAACTGATGTTTTCAACAAGTTTTTGGAAACATATTTGAGGTTTTTTGTCTTTGAAAGTAACAATCAGTGGGATCAATGGTTACCCCTAGTTGAATGGTGGTACAACACCTCTTACCATACAACTACTCACATGACTCCTTTTGAAGTGGTATATGGATAGAATCCACCTTCAGTTCTATCATGCATACGCTTCATCTTGAAGTTCTATGAGGTTGAACAAACTCTTACATTTTGAGAGGATATTCTTCATATTCTCAAAGAGAATTTAGTCATGGCTCAAAATCACATGAATCAACAAGAAGATCAAGGTCACTCAAAACATTAATTTACTAAAGGGGACTAGGTGTTTCTTTGATTACAACCTTATAAGAAGACTTCACTCAAGGCTAACCATTGTCAGAAACTGGCACCCAAATTTTATGGTCCTTATCTAGTTATCAAGCGTGTGGGATAGGTATTTTATCAGTTATCTGTCCCCAACCATTCTAAGATCCATCCTAGTTTTTATGTCTCCTACTTAAAGAAGGCGATTGGAACTAAGTTCCAAACTCAAACCAACCTTCCCAAGTTGGATGGATAAGGCTCCATTTAGTAGCAGCCACAATAATTCTTGGACCAACATGATCATCATCTCAGCCAACACGCCATCAAGGAAGTGTTAGTCCAGTGAAAAGATATAACTCTAGTTGATGCCACCTAGGAACCCACTACCATTTTGTAGTAATGTCCTCATATACATCCTTGAGGACAAGGATGTTTTTTAAGGGGGAGGGAATGTTAGGGACCTAACCTCCCTAACCCCTCACATAGGTAGAATAATATATTTTCCTTGTAACAAAGGTCAATATTAATAAGGCCTAGTAATAAGGAAGAATAAGTCAAATGTAAGAAGACCTAATAGAATCTTCCACTTCTATAATATGTTTCTCTAGATTGTTCTTTTTATAGATAGATTTAGTATAAATTGGAGTCGAGGACATGAGAAGTTTTTTCTTGAGAATTATTGTAATAGAGTGTTTCTTTGCTAGAATTTTCCCCCATGAAGAGGAAAGTGAACATTGTTTCCTATCAATAAAGGTATTATTTTGGTGTTGTGGTTTCATCTATTGTGTTGTTTAGTTGTTGTTCTCTGCAATATTTATGTTTTCATCTATTATAATAGATTTGGTACCTTATAGATTGTTCTTATGAAAATCGAAGACATTATTACAACTTTTATTATTCTTTCTTATGTTTGTCTTGAGATGAAGAGTTGCTTATGTATGTAACTTCATGATTTAGACTACTTTGGTTATGTATCTACATGCATCTATTGTGTAACCGTGTTGATTCTTAACAACTATATGGAAGAAGTTGTTTGTAGGGATTAGTTTCATTTATAGTTTCTCATTAGGTTGGAGTAGATGCTCATATCTAAGATAGGGTAGATGAGATTTTATTTTTTCACTTACTAAGATTGCATTCACATTCGCATTCCCATTTTTCTCACAACCATCCAATCAACCCTAAATATGAGTAATGGTAGTTGGGTCAAAATCTTGATGGGTCTCCTAAAAAAATGATACATAGTCTAATTGGGATCGTGTACCGAATAGTACCCCTTGCTATTGAAGGGAAATTATGTTGCATCAAAAGAATTGGCACTAGAAGGACGACCTGATTTTGCATGGCTAGCGTCAATCCATGAAAAATGCATGGCTAGTCCACTTATAGTGTTCCTATACAAAAATTCCACCCACAATATCTCTTATCAACAAGAAACGAAAGATAACCAGGCCAAGGAAGTAGAAAAAGCAGAAACTATCGAGGATACCACTCAGGAATCAACAATGTTTCTGTGGGGCTGGTATATAGATTTAGACAAAGAACAAATTGAAGAGGTTTTTGTGTAATAAACACAATTCACAAAATATTCCCCCAAATATTATAACTTACATAGAAAAGGTGTTGTTCCCAACACTCCTCTCCCCTCTAAAACCATCAATTCTCCTAGAAAAATAAGTCCTCCCACTCCTACTCAAAAACCAAATGCCCCTACACCTTCTAACAATAGTAAAACAAGTACCTAGACCCCAAAAACAACCCACAATAAACCCAAAACCTCTCAAGAGATAAAAACACCAAGCCAACTTGAAAGTCATGGTTTGGAATATAATGTTATTAAAGATCTAAATAAAACCAAGGCCAACATATCCATGTATGGTATATGCATACTTCCCTAGCAACGCGACCTTATTCTTGATAGTTTTAATCCCAATGACTCTCATAAGAATACCATTGATGCAATTGAAATAACCTCTAAAGTTACTAAAACAAACGAACAAAGAAAATCTAAAACTAAATCTATCATCAACATAGCCAGTATAGGATCACATTTTAAGTCCTAGTTACCTCCCTTTCTACTTACATTGGAAATTTTTAATTTCAATGAGTATAAGTTTTTAGTAGACTCTAGTGTTTCATCTAATATCATGCCTTACTTGTTTTTTCAAAGAATGAATGTTGTCCGAGAAAAAAGTACTACTAGAATAATACAATTAGATAGATAAGATGTGAAGGTAAGAGGTGAACTCAAGGATGTTATGATTAAGCTATAATTTGATCCTATAGTCCATTAGGTCATTGACATTATTGTCATTGATATTTTAGAAGGGTATGGGTTATTCTTGAGTAAGGACTGGTCTAAAAACCTACAGGGATATTTCTCTATAGACTGAATCCACTCATGGATTCCATATAAGTGTAATCCAAATTAGATCTGGGTTAACAACAAGGCTCATATGAAACATACAATAAAAAGACTTGAAGGTAAGAATGATCCCATCAGTTTCACTCATATTTCGTTAGATAATTACTTTTCAGAGGATGACTATGGTTGCTATGAAGCACATCCATCTTTGATTCAAATAGAAATATAGTTTGAAATCCTTCACTACACTCGGACTAAAGCTAATGATTGTAATATAGTATAATTATATATATTTTTATTTACTAACTTGATCTTAGGTACTAGCAGTTGGAATTTGTCTTTCGATGGCTCCAGATCACTGGAAGGAGCTGAGGAAGGATGCATTCTCATTGATCGATAAACTTAAGAATCTTATCTTGTCGTTTATAATTTGAATGTGCCAATAATATAAATGAATATGAAGCCTTCGTTCAAGGCCTAAAAAACGCCATCGACCTTAAGGTAAAATGCCTTCACGTTTTTGGTGATTCAGAGATAATTTTCAGACAAGTAAGAAATCATATTCATTTCTTGTCTCCCCATTTAAAAGGTTATCAGCACGAGGTATGGAACTTGATTAATTATTTCAATGCATTTCATATTATTGTTATACCTCGCTCTTGAAATGCTGCTACCAACACTTTAGAAAATGCATCTTCTAGATTCATACCCTTGAATAATGACATTACTATCGAAAACCTTTCAGGCCCTCTATACCGAACATCATCACAAACTGGAGAGTGTTCAATGATGATCCCTAGATTATATATTTCCTTACCAGTGATGATGTATTCCAAGAATCAATGATATATGATGAAGTGCATGAACAAAATCTTTAGGACTATTGGGATGAATAAAGTAAGATAAAGGCTAATTTCATCCCTAAGAGTGTGTTATATATTGAAAGGTTGTTTGATTTGTAAACTAATTTTAGAAAGAATATGAATCCAAAGATGAACAAATCCACTATGATGCATGCTATGGTGAATCAAGGCACTCCTGAACAACCCAAGTTCATCAATTTAGGCACTTTTGTTCAGAGGTAGAAAAACACATTCATGTATCCGTTTAAGAAATATCGAGATGTATTTGCTTGGACATAAAAATACTTGAAGACATATTAAACTCGTAGTATTCAACACATTATTTCTATCAAATATGGTGTCAAGACATTGGAACATAAGTTAAGGAAGATAGATCTAACTCTGGAACTTATCATTCAAAAGGAAATAAAGAAATTTTTGGACACATGTATCATATTTAAAGTGTTCCATTCTACCTAGATGTCCAATATAGTACCTGTAAGGAATAAATCGGGGGAGATCATACTGTTTGTGGATTTCTGTAATTCAAATCGAGCGTATGAAAAGGAAAATTATCTTGCTCCACCCATGGAACAAATCCTACAACTCATCTGTGGTTCCCCAATGTTCTCTCTTTTGGACGGGTTTTCTGGTTACAATCAGATTCTTGTAGCAAAACCAAACAAGTTAAAGACTAGTTTCAGGAAAAAGTGGGGGACATTTGCATATTGTAGAAATCCCTTTGTCCTAATTAACATTGGTGATATTTTTCAAAGGGAAATGGATATATTGTTTAAAGGTATAATCATTCATAGAATGGTGATTTACCTCAATGATGTCACAATTTATTCAAAGCAAAGAGTTGATCACCTACAACATCTTAAACATATTTTCTGAAAGGTGAAGAAAATATGGTATTTATCTAAACCCTAAGAAGAGATTATTTATTATTTAAAAAGGTAAGCTATCGGGGAATATTATTTCTAAGGATGATATTTTTTTTCACCTGGAACACACCAATTCCATTATGCAAATCCCACCTCCACATAGTAAAACATATATGGAGTCCTTTTTCGATAAAATCAATTTTGTGAGAAGATTTGTTCCTCATTTTTTTGAAACAATTAAACCCTTCAACATATGATAAAGAAGGATTCTCAATTAAAATGGACATCTCTTGAAAAGGAATCCTTTGAGAATATCAAGGTCACCATAGAAATTGAACTTGCTCTTCAAATCCCATATTTCAATAAAGATTTTTTTTTGTACACTTTCGCTTCAAATCATTCTCTTGCAGCAATGCTCAGTAAAACATTTCACTAAGGAAATGAATGTCGCATAAAATTTATGAGAACTAGACTACAAGGCACTGAATTGAATTATCCATCGATAGAAAATAAATATTTTTTTGTCTAAAAAGATATTAAGTAGTTCAAGACTTATATATTTAAAAATCACACTAAGGTGATCGTCCCTCACCTAGAGCTTAGATCTCTCCTTGTGCGGAGGGAAATGGGTGAGAGACAAGGAAACTGGATGACGACTTTACAAGAATGTGACCTCGAATTAAAACCAAAAACTATTGATAAATCTCAATTCCTATGTAAGATAGAAATCAGAACCATGGATTCTAATGATCAACAAGAAGATGGATGGCAAGAGGAACCAACACTATATACACAACAATCTCCTTGTCTTCCATCAATAAATAATTCATAGTATAATGAACTAAAATACTATCTTCTTCATGGCACTTCTCCTGGTCATCTTAATTCCAAACAAATAAGGGCACTAAGGCTGAAGTATGCACAATATCACCTAGTTCATGGTATCTTGTTTAGAAATAATTATGATGGAGTGTTTCTCTGATGTCTCGGGAGGCAAGAAATTGACAAAGTTCTTAAATACCTACATGATTGACTAGTTGGACGCCATTTTTCTAGAGATACCACAACCCTTAATATTTTAAGAGTTGTGTACTATTGGTCAAAAGTATTTAAGAATTCTTGTGCTTACTCTCGAAGCTGTGACATCTACCATAATTCAACCAGAAGAGAAATCAATACAGTTGTTCCACTTCAAACTGACACTATTGAGGATCCTTTTGAGCAGTGGGAACTAGACATAATCGATGAGATCAACCCTCACTCATCTAATAAAAATATATACATTCTAATCACTACTAATTATTTCTCCCGTTGGAAATAAATTGTACCATTAACCAAGGTAAATGATGAAGTGGTAATCAATTTTATGGAACAACACATTATGACCAGGTTTGAAGTACCCTTTACTCTTGTATTTTATAATGCTACATATTTTTCATCACTGACATTGAATGCATTTTCTCTAGATATGGGATGATTTTAAAATATGAATTGAATTATTACACACAAGGCAATGGCTTGGTTGAATCCACAAATAAAAATCTGATTTATATCCTTAAACAAACTATAGTTGACTACCAAATTAGTTGGCACAATGAATTACCCAATTCCCTATGGGATGACCATGCTACTCCTATTAAATCATCCATAGGGACATGACCTTATTTTGTTCTGTACAGGAAGGAATCCATCCTCCCTTTAAATATCTACTTGCCTTCCCTTCTTCTCACCGAACAATCACATGGGAGAGAATTCCATGTCATCCAAAGGTGCATCAACACCTTGCTAAAACTAGAAGAGAATCATGTCAAAGATAAAACTAAATTTGAAGCTCACCAACAGACTATTAAATGTTGGTTTATAAAAATTATGTTGGAAAAAAATACTTCCAGGTTGGTGACTTGGTCCTCAAGTGGGACAAGCCACACAAATACAAAGGAAAACACTAAAAGTTTCAACAATTGTGGTTGGTTCCTTTCATAATAAAAGAGAATATTGGCCTAAGTACTTATCAATTGTAAAGTATTGAAGGGGATGTATACTTCCTCCCAGTCAATGGCCAATTTATAAGCATTACATTATATATCCTTTGAGGTAGATTCCCCTTGTACATAAATAAATAATATGATTTCTCTTTTTTGTTTACTATGCTTTGTTTTGGTTTACGTTTGTGCATTTCTTGTTTCATTTTTTCTTTGCATTTTCATTTATTTTCAACTCTAGTTATTTTTCCTTTTCTCTCTTTCAAAATTTTTTCATTAGACATTTTAGAGAACTTGGTGTCTTGGATCTAACTAACTTTTAAAATGTGACACATTGGCATCAAAAGCTTGAAAATGTACATTTTGACTTCTAGACACAACTTCATATCTCTATGAAACATTTTTTTACATTACTTTGAGTCAAATTCAGTAGAGGAACGTACTTCATTAGTAGATGAAAATTGCATTCCTAAATGTATCAAGAATGAGATAATGGTCATATCCAAGAGTATGTTTCTTGTTTATTTGAAACTAAGAAGAATGGAAACTACTTTAGGAAGGGATTTGTAGTACTCATGGTATGTTTATCAGGTAGTTACATCATCTATAATCAAGTTTTCATATCTCACTTTCATAGGTGTCATCCTGCATTCCTTTAAAGGTAAACTAGGATCCCCCCATCCACCTCTCTCTTTGAATTTGAGAGAATAACATTATAAAGGTAAAGGATTTTTGGAAAGGCATTCCATATCATGTGGGACATGCAAGTATCTTCGTCGGGGCTATGGATGCTTGCTGGAAGTGGAGAAAAACCATATAAATTCACAATAAATTTGTATTCTCATAATTCTTGATGCATCATTTCTTTGTAGTACTTCTCTTCCCTTCTTGAAGTAATCTGATTTAAAGAGTATACTATGGTAATCCATTTGTGTTGAGCATGGCTATAAATTCTCCCTTGCATCAATCACACTTCTCTCGTCAATATGAACTTTGAAAACTATAGGACCTACTCATTCTTCCCTGGGTTACTAATGTTTATATTCTCCACAGTCTCATGTTTAGATATCTTTTTGAAAAAATTAGTGGCTTCACCCAGTGTATCGCCAATTTTTGTGCCATGCATCAAGGCCTTCCCTTATTATTTTGTTATTGCTCATAGATTCAATTACAAACCAGAAAATGGGACCCTAATTTTGTTTTGATACCCTGAGCTGAAAACACTAAGGATACTACTCATCTTCTTGACCTGCATTGAATCCTACCCATGCCCCTTTGATGAAATTGTTCTATCTTGGAATTTTGGTTTGATTTTTTCTTTGACACTAAAACATTTATAAGGAACAAGTTCTGGTATATAGGAGGATTTCCCATGAACTATGTCAATACATTCGGTGAAGTTCACGTGATTAACTCGGATATGCATTAGTGAAATTCCTTCCAATGTCTCCAATATGCATTGTAAGGGATGTATACTTAATTTTTTCCAAGTTATAAGTAAGAAAAGTTGTTCATAAGTTCTTCGATACACTCCAACAACATTCCTTTTAAGTCCTTCGATATACAAGATACTTTCCTTTGACCATCATCGGTACATGACCCTTCAACTGAAGAACATCGCACCACCGTTACCGATGATACCAATGGAATTCTTCACAACATCTATCGAATGAAAACATTAAAATCATAGGAGTTCCCTACATTTTCTCCAGTGCAACTGGAGGAGTTCCCAACATCAATGCGAACGAAAGAGTTTCAAACACCACCTCCAACAAGACGAACTTGATCACCAACTGACTTCTTGTGATCTACTCTAGTGTCTTGAAGTCCACACCCAAAAGGTTATAAAATGAGACCCTCTATCTTTCTCTTCCCCCATAACACATTCTCCTTGCAAGAGGTTTATCCTCTCTACCCTAATCTCATCATTTCCTCATGCATGATTCCATAGCTAGAGGAACCCCCTATTCTTCGACGAACTTAAATTGTTGAAACCTACCTCTGTATTCCTTCTTCTGAGCCTAGGAAAAAAAACAACTCACACCTCAGCTCACTGAGACCCTCCAAAATATCACTCAGAGCTATGAACAAGCCCTCCTAGGTCTCTTCTAATTTTTCCATGGAATTGAATTATTTTTCTATAACCCTAGCAACCCAGGATATAATCCCTAAGTTCCCCCCCACACTGAGTTATGGTAATGTCAAAACCATGCAACAATCCCATAGTTGCATAGCCTCTTTTAAACCTAATCCACTTCCAAGACACAATTCCCAACACTTAGCCAATTTCAAGTTTGAAAATGCATCGACAGAGTTCCTTCCAACCCCATAGACTCCTTCTCTCCCATATCAACAAATTTATTGCCAACATCAATGGTGTTTATAGAAGCGTTTCAACAATGTTGTTAAGTAGACATTGAATCTATCGACGGAGTTATTAACATCACCATCAACCATTACTCATTATGTTTCAATAGAGTTCCTAACAACATCGTCGGTTCCCATTTATCTATTTCAGTGGACTTTGTCACAACTGCGTTGATATTACCATAACAATTCCAATGTAGTTTGTACTAACACCATGGATTCATTGCCTTTCCATATCGACATAGTTGTTATCAACCATGTTGACTATCATTTCTTCATTGAAATATTCGAAAACAACAACGTCGATTCACCCAATCTAAGCCAGACTTCACCTAAACCCTCACCATGTCTCTCATGATCCTTTCTTCTTCTAATGATGACTTTCCTCTTAGGATTGACTCAAGTAATTTCTCTAACACAGATACAGGTTTACATTGATAGATTCATCTTTAAACTCATGTTACTGATCGAGTGCTCAATAAATTACATCACCACATGAATTAATGTTTTATTTTCACCTTTTTGTCATTATTTATTATTGGTTTCATATATAATGATGAATGTATTTGTCGCAGACTCAGACATGTATCCTAGTAAGAAACCTGCAAGTAAAGTTCCCATGATGGAGGCTTCTTTTGTTGGAGATATTACACACACCTAGGATATTTTTTCTTATTTCCCTATGTTTATTAGTCATTATTTAGGGTCTCCTATTTTTTAGGAACCTCTCCTACATTCTAAGAGAATGTTCTCTTCAATTGACTAGCAAAGTGGAGTCATTTAGGGTAGATTTTTTTTCATCACTAAGCAGTTAACTCTGGTAATTTCTTGTGTGTGTCTAGATATCTCTATACCACCACTATGGAACATATTGTTCTCCTATATTGTGCATTAGTTGAGCCATGTAGATTATATCATTTTTATTTTGTCATTCTTTCATTTGGTTAATGCAATTTCTTATTCTTTCACTCCATTTTTTCTCTCTCCTCAACTTTGCAACTTGTGTATGTTCTTTTGCTAGATAGATATTTAGTGTAGGTTTTCACCACATCTTACATGGTATCATATCCCATAGTATTATAGGAAGAAGGTGCACTATAACTTTATTGTAGGTACTAAATATTGAAGAATGCGGGAAGAATGGAATTTCCACCGCATGCAATTCTAACCACGTACAATTAGTTCGAATAGAATAAAATGATGGAGATATTGCTCAAAGGTAGAGGATTGTATAGGTTGAAAATGAATACAAAAATATAACCCACATTGGACGTTAGAAAATCCAAATACCTCCATAGAATGGATGAGTTTTACGAAGCCCTCTCCATGCACATGTCCCCTGAGTTGTTGTTTCACATGTCATCTTGCAAAACTCCAAATGAGATCTAGACCACCTTGGAAGGAATATTTGAAAAACAAGATGATATTATAGGTCACATGGTTGAGGTTTAAATACTTTCATTGGATATGAAAATCTTTGAAAACATCCATTATTTCTTCACGAAGTACAAGGACTTGTTATTGCAACTCAAGGCTTACAAGGTTGACAAATCAAGGGAGGAAAGGTGAATGGTTCTCACCACTTTTTCAAAATGTGGTCCATAATTCTCAGTCTTTGTTTCCACATTCCACACTCATCCATTCACTGTTGAATCATCCTAGAGACTATGCCTTGTTTGGACACCTTCATGGAGACTCTGACACAGGAGAAAGATAAAATCATAAAAATGGGTGTAATCAAGAAATCAAAAGTGCATGCACTTGCTTTGCATGATGGAAACAAATATCAAAATCAAAGATCCAAGAAAAAAGGAAAAGGAAAGGTACATGCATAGCCTAAGAAGGAAGGGTACTCCAAACCCTTCAATGATTCCTTAGGATCCAAAGGTGGAAAAGGAAAGAAAGGGAAGAAGTGCACCTACTACAATCCAAGATTCCATCTAGAATCTACATGCATGAAGAAGCAAATAGTTATTGTGGAACATATTCTTCAGAAGAACAACCTTTGGGATCACATTCCTGGTGGTTCCAAGAACAAGCCAGAAGATTAATCACCCAGAGGTGATCCTCATGAACTAGTATTTGTTCACTCTTCTCATGATGCTTGAATTGTGGATTCAGGTGCATCCCATCATATGTCTACCACATAAGGACAACTATGAATTTCGGATCAACAGAGGGAGAGGAGGCAATGATAGATGAGAAGAGAAAAAAGAAATAAAAAGTCTAGAAAAAGAAGGACGACATTGTTGAGAAGAAACAAAAAACAAAAGAAGATAAGGATAGAGAATAATTTGATGCATCAATAGTAGCATAAATAGAGGTGAAAGAAACAACCTAGAAAGACTAGGAAAAAGCAAGAGGAGTAGTTGAAATGGTAATTGTAGAAGCTAAAAAAGAAGCAGAGAAAAGAACCACACATGAGGAAGAAAACAAGGTTTAATATCCCTTACTTATGAACATTTGAAATTTTAATTTGGAAAAATTTATATTGTTAAACGACATGAGTTAAACTTACAACATCACAAACTTGAGTGATGACAAATATTTTTTAAATATTATTTTATTTTTCTGGAGACAAATTGATGAGAGAATTCAGTTACAAAGGAATAATTCATTAATCCATGGGAGAGTTAAAAGGGATTAAAAACCACCAGGGTGAATATTGTCTAGGAGTACAAGTGTAATCCTACTCCCAAAATATGTGGGAGGTAGGGGAACAAGCTGGCAAGAAGTTAGGCTAAGAGTCCCAAGAGTTAGAGATTAGGATAACTTGAAAAGAAAGACCTAGGAAAGTTATTATCATGCTTGGTAAAACAAGAAGGGAAAAAAGTATAGAGGATGGAATACACTATTGATTACTTGTGTGTGAAATCTAAACTTGGTGGTTTTGAGAAAGATTCAAGTTCTTATACCTAGAAAAGGTGTTTGATTTTTTCAGTCCCTATGGATTAGCAGATTAGGATCGAGGGTGAAAAGAGTAAGAAGTTTGGCTACTATGATATAAGGTTGGGAGGAATTGAATTCACTCCTCAGCTTGTCCCTAGAAACTCTAAAGTAAGGAATTCATATATGTTTCATCATAACTCTCTTTATTGTTTAGTTCTTAAATAAATGAACATTATGTTTAGTAGAAAATTTATATTGGAGATATTCTATGTTTATTTTCTATAACATTTGGGAATAACCAGTAAAGCAATTTTAGTAGATTGATTTAATTCTATTAAAAAAAGAGTAATGGTAATAACTATGAATATATTGTTATTAACAAAGTCCAAAATAAAATATTTCTACTTCTTTTACAGAGCAGTAGTATTTTCATATTTGAACGTAAAAGTAAAAATATTTTTTAGTATGAGATATAGTAAACATCGATGTTATTCATGCAAGTAAAAGGAAATAATTTAGTGAATTTCCACTATGATAAACCGGGTAGATTGAATTGAGTATTTGATAGCTTTTATAGTTATTATATGTGCAGTGTTTGGTCACTTTATATAAAATAATTCCTTTCTTAAAAAAAAAACAAAGAAAGAAAACACAAAATATTGAATGGGGTTTTACCATATCTTTTAAACTAGGAACGAATAAGATTTGCATAAACCCTAACAAAAACAAAAATACTCTATCAATGTCAAACAAAATGAATATGAGATTGAATTTTAAATATTTGTGCTTGGTACCATGACATTTATAGCCATACCCTAGTTTTAAAAAAAAACATAATCTCATGTATGTTATCACATATGTTTGTAAGGGGGTGTTTTCCTAAGAAATGCCCCCCCCC
>ML781211.1:394939-420983 GCA_009831015.1 Picea engelmannii | reverse complement strand
CATCGCTCCTCACTAGATCCCCACCTGTCGTGTGTATTCCACTCCCTACCTCATGTCACATCCCCCTTTCTACCTCCGCCTCTCACCTCCTACCATCTGTCTCCCATGTCATCTCCACCTATATGATCGTCCCCACTCTCCTTTTTCCATAACAACCTCTCTCCCTGCCACATCGTTGCCAGGACCTTCCACCTGGCCACCGGACATGTGTCGTATCCTGTTGAATCCATACCAGTTTCCTTGCCTATTTCTCCTCATCAACATCCATGGTCACCAACCAGTCTTCCTCGTATGTATCCAACAAGGCACAAAAGGCAAAGGGAAGACATCCACGTCTTCAAGCACAGACGTTGACTTCGCTCACCCATATCCCAAGGGAGCAGTTAATGTAAATATGGAAGGTGGTGAGACATCATCTCCTTCCATAAATAGAAGGCTAGAAAGGGACAAAGCACAAAGGCAGACTGTCAGTCCAAACTGACAGAGATAGCATCCGACAGAAGACTGCATGGGCAGTGTGACCAATGTCTACATGCATAGTATGAACAAGAAACTCACCAACGCAAAGCCTTAAACTCATGACATGATCGTGCCTCTAGCAGCAAATCCAGTTCTAAGTATATGTAGGCATTTTTTCCATTTTGTTAAGGGGATGGTAGAGCTAAGCTCACGATTGTAATGGTTTGATGAGGAATCTGGTTCTTTGGTTATGCATTGATCCTTGAGACTTCTCGTTTAATGGCATCCAACTCCTTTCTTTATATTTTTCTTCTAACTCTGAAAGCCCGGGCATGGAGGATCCAGTCGGGTGTTGTGATTATAGTATAGTGTAGGTTTGACTATATCTATAGTTGCAACATTTTTCAGTTTCTTAAGGTTTTTAGATCCAAGAGGATCTTGTATCTGAGACTTTTCCTCCAAAGGCTACTGGAAGACAGGATGTCCAAAGAATACCTTCATAATTTCTCACCTTCCTTCTACCTACTCACCACTATACAACTTTACTGTCTTAAGTTAGATCAAGACCTCACTTATCTACGCATATCCATCCTAGTTTTCTGAGTTAAAGCGATACAATCCTGATATTGCATCCATTACACCATCCTTAAAATTGTTTACTATGACATACAAACTGATGGGTATCAGGCTCATCCCTGCTGCAATCCAGGGGTGACTTCTAGTGCTAACATTTCTGGCGCCATTGTCAGGGACAAAGTTGAAGATTTTCCCTGGGATTAAATGACAAAGCTTACTGGTTCTAAAGGTGCATCAGAGCCCAGTACATCAAGATTGTGACTGTGCACCTCACGACTCCACTGTGACAACTCCACTATTTCAGTTGTGGCTTCCAGAGGTAGACAGACTAGGTCTACTCCATATCTTCCCCTATCAACACCTAAAGTGGACCTAGAGAAGATTATCATAAATGGAAAGGCCCTCCAAGAAGGTACTTCCACTACCAAACTAGGTATCACTGATGATATTCAATCTCCTCTTGTAAGAACTCCAATTTTTTCTTCTCATTCTATTGTTATACCTTACGTTGGAGTTTCCCGAACATTAAATTTTGGGAGTGTTCCTGTTGAGTTTTCCCCTGAAATTGTACCATGGTTTAGACTCAGCACCTCAGAAGATTTTCCTACCTCAGGTTTCACCACTCCTCCTCCTATTATTGTTGCCATTACCACATAAAGAGAGACCCCACTTCCCTCTAGCCCTCCATCTCTCTCTCCAAACCCTTCGTTGTTTCCCTTTCCCCTTGGAAGCTTAGTTCCAGCCTTCCTGTCCTAACACCTTTACCTCCGAGTTCTCCTCAATTTCACATCCCTATGGTAGGTGCTAATCCTCCTAGAAACCGAATGGATGCCATAGTGGCTGCAAGATATACCCCTCTAATTCTACCTCAACCCATGAGTGCTCTCCCTATTGGAGATTACCTAAAATATATGCCAAAATTTACTAGAGAGGAAGATGTAACTGCTGAAGAGAACCTTGTTGCCTTCTATAGTTATGCGGACAATCTAAATATTGAAAATGAAGATGTTTGGATGAGAGTCTTTGTCTAGAGCCTTGATGGAGAGGTTAGGAAATGGTTTAGGGGGCTGACCCCCGAATCTATTGATGGGATTGAAGCTCTAGATGATGCCTTCTTGAGACAGTGGGGTGATAAAAAGGATTTCATGTATTATATTACAGAGTTTGGGTCCCTAAAGAGAAAAGAGGGAGAATCTATCTCTGACTTCTCCAAAAGATTCAACAAGATGTACAATAAGATCCCTGCTGAGATAAAGCCTACTAAAGCCTCTGCTAAAATCACTTATGCTAGTGCCTTTGACCCTGATTTTTGCCTCCTACTCAGAGAAAGAAGAGCTACTTCCTTGGATAACATGCAACATATTGCACTGGAAGTAGAATCCAATGTGTTGGCAGTTGACAGGCTCATAAGGAAGTCTGACAGAGAAAAGGGAAGGAGAGGAGTTGAGACCTCAACCTCTGGTTCTTCTACAACTTACCCTCAAGTAGATGAATTGACCAAAATGGTAAAGTCCATGTCTGTAGAGATGGAGAAAATGAAAGTGGAGGGGAGGCCGACATACAAAAATCCTCAAAACATTGACAACAGAGGCAACTTCAGGAGGCTGAATAGCCACACTCCTTATATTATGCCAAGGGAACAAAGGGATAGAGACATAAATGATCAAAAAATCTAGACCCCTCTTCAGAACAGCCTTGTTACTGATGAGGAAAGGGAAGAAAAGAAGATGGACCCTAAGATTCATTGTATTGGAGACACCTCCCCATTTCCTCATTTAACTCAATCTGCATACGAAGAATTCCTCATGAACAGTCAAATAAATGAGCTGAGTAAGGGGGAAGGGGCTAGTAGCAGTCCCAATAAATACGACCTCCGATCTAAGAAGAAAGAAGGGAAGTATGACATCCCTGATCAACCTCTCATAGCAGAGAAACCTATTAAGCATGAAGAAAATATCGCTAAGGAAAAGAAAACTCAATATCCCTCGCCAATAGCCAAAGACCCTATCCCATAGGTGATAGAAATTATGAAGCCTCCTTCCCATTTTAACTTTGAGCATGAAATTCAAAAAATTAGAATTCTTGTGCCCATTTCAGAGCTAGTCAAACATGAAGATTTTAAAAGGTCCCTCTCTAAGCTCCAACAGTCCGAACCATCCTTCCATTCCACGGACTCAGTGATTCTCCAATATGAAAATCCAGTAGACATATTAGGTCCTATGGTAGAATATAGAGATGATTCGTCCCCTCCCTTCTACACATCACTGAACATACATGACAAGGTGTTGCATAATTGTCTGATGGATTTAGGGGCTTCCCATGATCTCATGCCCAAAATTTTCATGGAAAAACTCAGGCTGGAAGTCACAAAGTCTTAACATGACTTGTATTCATTTGACTCTAGGAGGGTGCAATGTCTTGGGGTCATCAAAGATCTGGTGGTAACCTTGTTTCAGTTTCCCATGAAAAGTGTGGTCATGGATATTGTGGTCGCTGAAGTTCCTCCCATGTTTTGCATGCTATTGTCAAGATCTTGGATAAAAATTCTTGGGGGAACGTTGTAGATAGACCTCACATATGATACAATTCTAGTCTTTGGAAGGGAGCACAAAAGACTATACAAGGAAGCCCAACTGGCCTACATCATTAGTGATGAGGTAGACCCCACCAATCACCCTATTTTCACTCTGGATACTGACTTGGAATCTTGCTTGTTATAGCTCACTAATGCCCCTGAGTTTCCCCTTAAGATCAGAAAGCAGTCCCTCACCCCCCTTGAAGATTCTCCTCCAATTACCTTTGTATGGAAAATGTTCTTTGATGGAGCCTCTTTTAGAGAAGGTGTTGTTGTTGGAGTAGTCCTTGTTTCCCATGCTCAGGAAACTATATCTCTTTCCTACAAATTAGAATTTGAAGTCACCAATAATGTGGTAGAGTAAGAAGCTCTTGTTTTGGGCTTAAGGACTACAAAGGACATGGGGATTGAAGAGATATCAGTGTTTGGAGATGTTGAGCTGATTATCCAATAGATCAGAAATGTTTGTCAAGCCAAACACCCTCGGCTTAGGAGTTACAGAAATGAAGTATGGGACCTCATTGATAGTTTTTTCCTAGCTTTCAATATATCATTTATTCCAAGAGGAGAAAACATTGCGGCTGATTCCCTGGCTGTTTCAGCGAGCAATTTCAAAGTTCCTCTACCACCTAAGCTCAGGTATGATACGAAAGTAAAATATAGGCCCTCCATACCTGATAATGTCAAGAATTGGAAGGTGTTTGAGGATGAACTTGAAATCAAAAGGTTCCTGGAGAATGTAGAGGAGTTTTCAACATTGCATATTGATCAAGACCCTGCTTCTAAAGTTGATACTTATGCTGATGATTTTTTGAACAAGATTGTTGATCATCATATTGTTCAGCTGCCTAGAAATCACATCTCCAAAGGACTAGTTCCTTTAGAAATGATTTTTGATAGAGATGGTGTGGCAGTAAAGGGAAAAATCTCAAATTATGATGTGGATGTGGCTAAGCGCAATATTGGCACAGAGGAGAAGCCAAAGTTTATCAATTTGTCTAATATCTTGTCAAAGGAGCAGAGGGCCAAGTATACTAAGCTATTAAAATAATTTGTTGATGTGTTTTCTTGGACCTATGAAGACCTCAGGATATATGACATCAACATTATAGAACACAAGATCCCATTGAAGGAAGAATCCAAACCATTTAGGAAGAAGTTGAGACAGATAAATCCTATGTTACTGCCTATCACAGAGAAGGAGATAAAGAAGCTGTTGGAGTCCCAAATCATTGTCCTGCTAAGATATTCAAAATGGGTAGCCAACTTGGCCCTACTGAGAAAGAAGAATGGAGAGATCAGGCTCTATGTCAACTTCAGAAATCTGAACAAGAGCTCAAAGAAGGACAATTACCCGCTACCAAAGTTGGAACACATATTGCAAAGGGTAACAGGTGCATCCAGGATTTCCATGATCGATGGCTTTTCTGACTATAATCAGATCTCTCTTTTACCTAAGGACAGAGAAAATACATCCTTCACCACTCCTTGGGGCACATTCATGTATGTCAAAATTCCCTTTGGTTTAATGAACGCAGGAGCAACCTTTCAGCGAGCCATGGACATCGCCTTCATTAGGGAGAATGATAAATTTGTAGTCATCTATCTAGATGACATAACAATCTTTTCCAGGTCTGATAAAGAACATTGTTGTCATATGAGGAATTTTTTATTGAAATGTAGAAGGTTTGGTCTTTCCATGAACCCCAAGAAATCATTATTTTCTATGGAGGGAAAGTTGATTGGCCACATAGTATCATCCGAGGGAGTCAATATCGATCCTAGGAGGGTGTAAGAAATCCAAAAATTATCACTCCCAAGGTCCAGGAAAGAGGTCCAATATTTTTTGGGCAAGATTAACATTCTAAGGAGGTTTGTTTCAAATTTTGCTGAATTGGTGAAGCATATCAAAACTATGCTCAGGAAGGGGATTGAAATAAAGTGGACTTATGAACCCAGAGAATCCTTCAACTAGATTAAGAAAGCATTGACTGAGGCCCCTGTGTTGATTAGTCCTGACTATTCCAAGGATTTTCTGATATTTTCTTTTTCTTCTTTTGATATAGTGGCAGTTGTTTTGTTGCAGAAAAATGTTGAGGGATTGGAACATCCTATCTCCTTTTTTAGCAGGTTATTGAGGGATGCAGAGATCAGATAAGACATCATGGAGAAGAAATTCTATGCATTGGTGAAATCCCTTAAGGATTTCAGGATCTATGTTCTTCATTCCAGGGTTATTGAATATGTCCCTTTAGCTGTTGTGAAGGACATTCTCATTCAACCTGACATAGATGGAAGAAGGAGCAAGTGGATTGCCAAAATCCTCGAGTTTGATCTGGAAATAAAACCCACCAAGCTAGTTAAAGGCCAAGGTTTATCCAAGTTGTTGGTTGAATCTAATTGCATAGCTTTGGGGGTAAAATTCATCAACACCTACTCTTAGGGTCAACAAGATGAGTGCGTTGATAAAAATCCTCAGGGCATCCCTCCATTGGAAAAATGCACCTGGTATAAAGATATTATAGATTTTCTGCAAAAATTAAGACCCCCTGATGATATGGGAAAAATCAAGCCAAGATATTTAAATATCAAAGCAGTAAGGTATTACCTTATTGACCAGGTCTTGTATTGGAAAGATCCTCTAGGAGTTCTTCTGAGATGTCTAAACTCACAGAACACCCAGAAAATTATGTTTGATTTCCATATCAACCTATGTGGGGGACACCATTTCTGGAATACCACATTCTACATAATCCTCAAGGCTAGGTACTACTGGCCCACTTTATTCACTGATGTCTGTACAAAAATCAGAGCCTATATCAAATGTAAAAAATTCTCAGGAAAGAAACAACTCAAATATCCGCCACTAAATTATGTAGTAGCTTAAAGACCCTTTCAACAATCGGGGTTGGACTTCATTAAGGAAATCCATCCTACTTCTAGTTGTCAACATAAGTGGATCTTAACTGCAACAAATTATTTCACCAAATGGATAGAAGCTATCCCCACCAGGAGTGCTTCACACAAAGTGATCATTGGTTTTCTGGAAGATATTATGGCAAGGTTTGGTTGTCCAAACTGAATCATCACTGATAATGCTTCCTCCTTCAAGTATGAGCCATTGATCAAATTCTGTAAGCAGTTTGGGATATCATTAATTCACTCCACTCCCTATTATCCTCAAGGCAATGGTCTGCCAGAGTCCTCTAACAAAATTTTGGTCAAGCTTGTTAAAATACTGTTAGAAGACAATAAGAAGGCATGGGATTCAAAGCTCAAGTTCGCTCTATGGGTTGATCGAGTCATGATAAAGATATACCTAGGAATCTCCCCTTTCCAACTTGTTTATGGGACTGAAGTTGTTTTTCCTTCTCAGCTAGCTTCACCCACAGTGAAATTCTTTTAGGATTATCAAGGAGAACCTGACAATATGACCAAAAGAATTCATTAACTGGTAGAAGCCCAGTAGAACAGAGAGCAGGTGATAGACAGAGATCATGACCTTCAGCAAAGGATCAAGTGAGCCTTTGATAGGAAGAGAAGAAAAGAAGATTTCCAACTGGGATATCTAGTGCTTAAATGGGATGCACCTAGGCAGGACAGAGGAAAGCACAACAAATTTGAAGCCCCGTGGATCGGGCCTTTCACAATCTCTGAAGTGTTTTCAAATAATACTTACAGGTTGTAGGACTTGGAGGGTGAGGAAGTTTTTAATGGCCCTGTGAATGGGCATTTCCTAAAGAAATGTTTTACTTGAGCCATAAGTGGCTCCCTTGTAATTGTAAATATTGTTTTCCCTGTTTGATTTTTGGTTTTAGTAAGTGACCCCATAACCCAACAGCAAGGCACTGAAGCTGCAAAAACATTTTTGGTATCTCCCAAGGAGCAAGCCATCCCCCATGGAGCCTAATGTTATCACATATGTTTGTAAGGGGGTGTTTCCCTAAGAAATTCCCCCCCTTTGGATAAAAAAGAAGCAATAATGGGTTTAAAAATACAGTTATTCTAAGTTTTATGTCTGGGTGCATCATGCTAAGGAGTGCATAGATATGGGTGGCCGATATTTGCGTGATCAAATCTACGGTGCAGGTTCCATACCGGACCCCCCCTTCATTCTTCCTTTAATGAAGGGGGGGTCCGATATGGTAGTTTTAAATTGTGGGGCCCCCACTATCATGGTGCCTCCTCAGGAAATCGGACCCCCCCCCCCTAGCGCTAAACCACTAACCACCTACCCCCCCTCCGATATATCACTTACCTCCTTCACTTACTGCCCTCAACTCCCGCTGACACTTGTCTTCTAGTTACATGTCCCTTCTCTATCGTTGTGTCAGCGCCACTTTTCACTAGATCCCTGCCTGCCGTGTGTATTCCACTCCCCACCTCATGTCACATCCCCCTTTCTTCCTCTGCCTCTCACCTCCCGCCATCTATCTCCCATATCATCTCCACCTATATGATCGTCCCCACTCTCCCTTCACCACCACACCCTCTATCCCCGCCACATCGTTTCCACGACCTTCCACCTAGCCATCAAACATGTGTCATATCCTGCTGAAGCCGTACCCGTTGCCTTGCATGTTCCTCCTCATCAGCATCCATGATCACTAACTATTCTTCCTCACATGTATCCAACAAGGCACAAAAGGAAAAGGGAAGACAACCACGTCTTCAAGTGCAGAAGTTGACTTTGCTCACTCAAATCCCTAAGGGAGAAGTTAATATAAATATGGAGGGTGGGTGAGACATCGTCTCCTTCCATAAATAGAAGACCAAAAAGTGACAAAGCACAGAGGCAGGCTCTCAGTCTGAAATGACAGAGATTGTTTCCAAAAGAAGACTATATGGGTAGTCGGACCAACATTTGCATGCGCAGTCTGACTGAGAAACTCATCAATGCCAAGCCTTAAACTCATGACATGATCGTGCCTCCAACAGCAAAGCCAGTTCTAAGTATATGTAGGCATGTTTTCCATTTTTTTAAGGGGATGGTAGAGCTAAGATCCCAATTGCAATGTTTTTATGAGGACTCGGATTCTCTGGTTATGCACTAATCCTTGAGACTTCTCGTTTAATGGCAGCCAACTCCTTTCTTTATATTTTTATTCTGAATCTGAAAGCCCGGGCATGGAGGATCAAGTTGGGTGTTGTGATTATAGTATAGTGTAGGTTTGACTATATCTGTAGTTGCAACGTTTTTTAGTTTCTTAAGGTTTTCAGATCCAGGAGGATCTTGTATCTGAGACTTTTCCTCCAAAGGTTGTTGGAAGACCAGATGTCCAGAGAAGACCTTCATACTTTCTCACATTTCTTCTACCTACTCACCACTATACAACTTTACTGGCTTAATTTAGATCAAGACCTCACTTATCTATGCATCTCCAACCTAGTTTTCTGAGTTAAAACGATACAGGCCTGAGACTGAATCCATTAGACCATCCTTAAACTTGTTTACTGTGACATACAAACTAATGAGTATCAGGCTCATCCCTGGTGCAATCTAGGGGTGACTTCTGGTGCTAACAATTTTCATTAATAAAATTATGATGTCTTGCTCTTAACCAACCAGAACTACGCTCAAATGTTGATCTCGCAGAGGAGGGAGAGTATCTAGATAATTATGCAGAGTTAATAGTGTTATCCCCAATTCCTATGGATAACTAAGGAGATGATGTTTATATTCCCTCAAGTTGTATACATGGAGTACCAAGAGATAGTCTGACCAACAATGTCCACTTGCACAAACAAAGACCCAACTTGCCACCAGGTTTATCATGACGGTATCCACCACATCAACTAACTTCCATAAGACATTGGGTCTTTCTCCATGAGGTATAAGCCAGGTATTATGGGGAGTGTCATTTCAATAATTGAGTAATTTTAGTTTGTTTCCTCTATTACTACTTTTGATTATGTAACGTTTGCTTGGACATTATGTTATTTTCCCTGTTTTACTTTGGTGGTTGACATTGCACCCTAGAAAGTGGATCACCCTTAGGGATAGGTTTTCTACTAGGAGGTCTTGTTGATGAGTCATCATACCATTCTGGATCATACTTATCACTTTCCACATGACATCCCCTCATCTCCTTTCCTTTTTGGATTTTTGGGTATATTGACCCAAGAAAGGGTTGTCTCTCATTTCATGGGAAGAAGGGGTTGAAGGCCTAAAGGCTTGTAGCTGGAAAAAGATAAAATAAAATCATTAACCTTCTATATTATCACTCAGGGATACCTAGGAAAATGAAATTTATCTCATAAGAAACTATTGGGACTCAAAAAAATAACTAATACAAAATTCCAACCAAGTTAGAGCATGTGTGGGGATTGTTTTTAATGCTTAGGTAGAAGCACCACATATGTTTTCAACTTGGGTAAGAATGCTATGACCAAGATAGAGTAAAGGTGGGCACATATTTTCATTCTTAGGTAGAATTCCCACCTTGGGTTCAACCTAGAAACATATTCAAATAATAAAAGGCAATAAATGGGCTTGGAAACAATTTGCATTGAAAACGAAGGTGCAACACACCCTCTACAAAGGCACCCATAGATGAGATACTACAACCCCATTGAATGTCATGAACCCCATGCCCAAAAAAAATTCCCCATCCACGACACCTCATCCACATGACTTATAAGGAGGTCTCCTTGGGAAACACCCCTAAATTGAGGAACAATTCACCCAATAGATCATTTTGTCAACCCTCCCATACCTAAACTTGGAAAATCGAATAGGGTCTTTGAGCATTTGTTTATTTTTATGAGGAAGTTTGGATGTACATGATTAGATGACATTTTTATTGATTTCATTTAATTATCATGATACATTTGACTTGACATCCTTCGAGGGCGTATCCATCTATCTTTGTAGGACCTATCTAGTGGACAATTTTGGAAGAAGAAGCATAGCTTGGGCTTCCATGGGGATTTAAGCCCCCAAGTTGGAATCCAAGGAACCACACTCCATTATATGATGACATGACTTTGGAGGCCTAAAATACACCTTGGAGGATCTTATCCATCCCCTACATTCCAAACGACTTGTTTGAAAGGGTCAAAACGTCACCTTTTAAGGGCTTGACGTCACCCTAGGGATAGGGTTTGGTGGTGATGATGGATAGTTGGCAATTTTTAGGGAACAGGCCCATGGATTGTGCAAAAAAGGATTAGGTTGAATACTATTGGTGTTTGGATGCCCAATGCTCCCTTCTTTAGCTCAATGACTTGACCAAAAGTGCCAAACATTTACCAAAAGAGGGGTGACATCTTCTTTACAAGGTTTCCCTTATGTGCAAAGTATTAATTAAATAATATTATTTGTGTAAAGGGGAAAGATAAGGGTTGTTGACCCATTATATTTTGTTTTACCCTACATTTTGTGGAAAACATGTTATAAGACATTTTGTATAAATAGAGATCATTTGTATCTCATTTTGGATATAGCTCTCCCATTGTGAGAAGACATATTGGATGAATTTTTTTCTATACTTGAGCATTTTTGGTATCTCTGCCTCTTGCAATTTATTTTTGGTGTATCTCTTGTTGAATGGATGAACTAAGGTGGTGCGCACCCATTGAAGGCTTATGTTCTTTCTCTTGGATGGTAATTTGATTGGTGAACTAGGGTTTGATCTCTCTCTCTCTCTATTGAAATTAGTAAGGAAACTTTTCATTTGTTAGTTCTTTGTTGATTATTATTGGTCATTGTTGATTGAAACCCTAGGAGGAATATATTTTATACACCCCCCATTAAGCTTCAACTTACTTGCTAAGTTTATAAGCCATTTTTCAAGGGTTTCTAAGAGAAGTACAAGTGTGTATACCCTTCTAGATTTTCCCTAGGGAATAAGAGAATTTACACACCTAGGCATTTTTTTGGTCTAAATTGTACTTAAAGGCACCATTCACCCATATTTTAAAGGCACTAATCTAATTTTTTGCATTGGAGAAATAAATTGTTTACCTTGGTAAATGTGTTTTGGTGGGATATCACTCTTGTTCAAGTTGGAATCAATTTTGCATGTTAAGAGCTTGTCAACACCACTAGGCATCTTGATTGGATTGGTATTATTAGAGATGTAACTCATTAAAATATACATCCATTAGGATTGAAACAAAATCATTATTTTCTTACTTAGAACTTACAATTCAATAGTCAAAAGTTGTTAATAATGTACCCCTATAATCTACTAGTCCCAACGCATATTTTGGCTAGATTACTTGAGATTTTTGGTGGCTGATTTTTCTTCTATAACAAATTTATTGATACATCCATAAGGATTATAAAGTATCTCTACAAAATGTTTTTATAACAACCTTACATTTGTGCCAAATTCTCTTTCAATCTTGAGTTGCCCTAGTCATATCTAGCTTAGCTCTTGTATCATTATATTGAATTTTGGCACTTATTAAGTAGCTCTAATAATCATTTGTTCGTTGATATATATATATATATATATATATATATTACTGTTGCAATTAGGGACATCAATATTAACTTTATTTTTCACCTAACATGTAGCTCTTACAATTGGAGTTTCTTGTGTCTCGGGAATATACAAACACTTTCAGAAGGTACCCAAGGACTTGGAAACCTTAAACCACTCCTGATACATGCCATAAAATCCTTRCTCCACTTAGAAATGAGAACTATAGGGGAATTCATATCATCATCTCAGTTTCCATATCATTTCCCCCTAAGGTCACCCGAGATTCCCTCCTTGAGGTGATCACTTTAGCTCTAAAGTGACGAGAATACTTATCTAAGGGGACARTGTGTAGGTATTCTTTTAGTTGTCTCCATCTTCTTGTTTGGGTTGGTCTTCTCCCAACCTACAATTTGTGCGATAACATATTTTTTCCATTGCCATGGAGGATTTTGAATCCTCTTTCATGCCCTAACATCACTTTGGAAAGTTACGATCCCAAATCCTTTACCCCTAGCATTCCTGGTGACTCCATTGGAAGGAATTTCCCCTTCCAAATTTTAAAAGCTTCTCTTAAATCTTATCTAGCGACTCCATTATGGAACACACCCATAAAAAGCAATACACAAGTCATAAGCATGCTTCCAATCATCATAAAACTTCACCCAAATGGTCTAGTCCTTCGTCATCTCACGCTTCTCATTATTATTCGTCTACCTCTATTAGCCCTCCATCTTCACCTACTATCTTTACACCTGCACTCTCATCCATCTCCAGTTGATCAAGTGTTACATGGAACCTGTGGGTTAAAGATTCATACAAAACTTTAGACATGATGAATATCCCTAGATCCCCTCACAAACTCCCAAAGGACTACAAAGAATGGCTCCCTATCGTTTCGTCAGATGATCTTGTTACGAATGAAGATCACTTGGATGCCTTCCTCTATGATCTTAAACCTTATGACCAACATGAAGATGTCCGAATGAGACTCTTCTCCTACACCATTGTTGGAAAGGCTATGGAATGGTATGATAGTATTCTTCCAGGAAAAATCACAAATTAGGATCTCTTTTAAGAACATTTTTCTAGAATATTCGGAAAAAAAAAATACATTACGAGCCCATTTACGATCAAATATATAAATACAAAATAAATTTAGGAGAAAGTATAAGGTATTTCAATGATAGGTTCAACACCCTCATGAGAATTTTTCCTCAATATTTTAAAACTTCTCATAACACCGTCCTCAAGTCTTACATGTCATCCATGAAATACCCCTACAAAGTTCCAATTGTTAAGGGAAACCCTACAACTTTACTTAAATCCCAATAAAGGGTGTGTGAGATAGAAAAAAACATGACCTTGTCTCTCATCCAATAGGAGGATTGTCTCGAAGAAATAGTTCATATTAATCATGTTGATGACTTCCTCATACCGAACCCTCCCCACAATATCAGGACATACTTGCAGAGGGTGTTAGAAAAATAGGATCGTGAAGCAATAAAATAAAACAAATGCAGAAATAAAACATAGAAGATACGCAATACAATAGAGACACATATATATGTGGTTCACCCAGTGTGGGTTACATCCTCCAGAGAAATTTGCAGGTCCTTCCTTTATTATAATCCATCAAATGAAGGGATACAACCTACAACACACTCGTTGTAATTTCCTCTTCGTATCCTCACAGTATATTCTCTCGGAATACAATATTCACCATGATGCATAACTACAATACATTTCCCTCATAAAAGAGGGTTTCCTTCTAGGGTAAAAAACCCTAACATAACTTCTACCATCAGATCTGCGACCTTATAATGAACGGTCTAGATTTACAATGAAATTACAATATACATTTACAAGGAAATTTTTCCTACGGGGGATTCATACTCGAACCCCTGCTTTCCCCCGGACCCCCCAGTCGAGGGGATAGTCCCCTAGACCCCACAGGGGGGGTAACACCCCCCTGCACTCCCCCACGTGGATGAGTGTACATTCTTCTGGGGTGTAAATTCTTCATGGAGCATAAACACGGTTGAAAACAAAGACCTCTGAATCAGGAAGATAATTAGGCTCCACAACCAACAGAGGGAATGAGAGGAGGCCAATGAAAAAATTGTTGATTGCATGATGAGTCTATTGAGTAAAAAGGAACCAACATCTGAAAAAATAGCTCCCCCAAAAAATTAGGTTTTGAAGGATGAAAGGAAATGAGTTGAAAGGCAAGTTGAAGAGAGGTTAGAACATATTCAACAAATTCTAACAGAGGCACATGAAGAGAAGGAAATTGGTGTCATAAAAAATGAGAAGAAAACTCTTTCCCAATATGAGAACAAAAAGGGAGATTTCATAAATTATTTCAACATAACCCATCAAGTTTTCGATGATGGGATTGATAGCACCTTCATTTTGGAAAACTCCCTATTCCTCGAAGAAGAAAATAAGGAAGGATCTTGGGTCTAAGAATTGGATGTTGTGCACTCAAGCTCAGAGTCAGGTGCATGAATAGTATTTAGATCACCAAATAATGAGACTACCTTGTTTTCATACAGACTTGAGTTTAACTACACAAACAACATTTCTGAGTATGAATCCCTCATCCTAGGCATGAACCTTGTCATCGACATGAACATCAAGTACCTGCATGTAATAGGATATTTGTACTTGATCATTTCACAAGTTAACAAGAATTTTTTTTCTAAGAACCCAAGGTTGAGAAAATACATATATGTCATCTAGGATGCCATGAAAAAATTTGATAACTTTTCAATCGAAGCCATCCTTAGCAAAGAGAATAATTTGGCATACAGCCTTGTCATTTCCATTTATACCTTATAAATTTCCAACAAAATTAGTCTCTATAAAGTGGAAGTAAATTCTAGGCCCTCACTACCTGATAACTTGGAACATTAACAAGTTTTTTATAATGAAAATCAGATTCTATGTTTTCTCTAGAATGTGGGTGAATTCTCGGAAGCATGAATAAAATTATTGGTGGAAAGGGAAAATATTGAAATAATTTATTTACCTAACGGACCCTTAGCTAAAGGTTCCATTCCCCTAGAGAGAATTTTCAATCAAAATGACATGGACAACAGAAAGCTATCAAGAAAAATTGATGACGATATCATTGAATTCAATATTGGCACCGAGGAATCCCCAAATATGGTCAAGTTTGGAAAAGAAAAAACGTTTAATGAAAGGGAGAATTTTATTTCCCTCATAAGAGAATTTAAGGATGTTTTCACTTTGTCTGATAAATATCTAAAGGCTTACTGAGAGGACGTCATACAAAACGTTATTCCCCTTAAAGAAAGTATGAATCTGTTTAGACAAAAGTTCAAGAAAATGAACCCAAAAATTTCCCCACATGTCTAAAAGGAGTTTAAAAATATGGTTGAGGTAGGAATAATTGAGCCTATCAGGTACTCATCTTGGGTATCTAGTCTAGTCATTGTCAGGAAAAAAGACTAGTGAGGTCATGATATGAGTTGATTTTAGAAATTTGAATCAGGCTTCGCTTAAAGACAACTATCGTCTACCAAACATGGAGTATCTTATACAAAATCTCACCAGAGAAGAGATGATATCCATGCTTGATGGATTCTCAGGATATAATCAAGTGTTGGTAAAGGAGGATGACCAAATGAAAATTGCTTTCACCACCCCCTAGGGGACTTATAAGTATTTGAAAATTCCCTTTGGACTAACAAACGGTGGGGATACTTTCCAACGTTCCATGAATTATGCTTTTAGGGATTTACTCTAGAATCTTATTGAGATATACCCGGATGATCTAACCGCTATGTCCAAGAAAAGAAATCAACACATCCAACAATTAAGAATGATTTTCCAAAGGCGTGGAGAATATGGGATATCTCTTAACCATATGAAATCAATATTTTGTGTGGATAAAGAAAATTTACTAGGTCATATAATATCTCTAAAGACAACATCTCAATAGAATCTGTCAGGATTGAAGCTATAAAAAATATCCCTCTCCCTAAACACAAGAAACCCTTGCATTATTTCTTTGGCCAAATTAACTTTGTAAGGAGGTTCATTTCGAACTTTGCTGAAATTGTTAAACCCCTTAATAAATTATTAAAGAAGGATGCTCGTTTAGAAATAAGTTATATTTCCAACATATCAAGGAAGCAATAACTGTTGCACGAGTCTTGGTTGGTCCAAATTTCGTAAAGATTTCATCATATTCTCTTTTGCTTCAAAGGACACCATCGCGAAGTCCTATTGCAAAAAAATGATCAAGGTGATGGAAAACTAATTGCTTTCATGATAAATAACCTTAGAGACTCAAATTTGAATTACACCATTACGGAAAAACAAGCCTATGCTCTTGTCAAGTCCCTCAAACATTTTATAACTTATGTGGGGTATAACAATATTAAATCTTTTGTCCCTTACCCCACTGTAAAAGATGATCTATCACAACACGATTGTCTTGAATCAAGGGGAAAATTGGTCTAAAAAATACAGGAATATAGTTTGGATATAAAGCCATCCAAGATAATCAAAGGCCAAGGGTTGTATAAGATGCTAACATAAAGAAATCAAGAAGCCATTGATATAGGATAAAAGGAGAAAATCAATGTTGTCGTAAGCAAAATTGAGAACGAGGAGTAGTATTCATATATAATTTATTACCGAAGAACCCAACCTACCCCAATCATTTGGTAGATCATAAGAGAAGATCCCTAAGGCTCAAATCTATGAAGTATTGCTTGATAGAATATGGTCTTGGGTGGAGGAACCCTAAAGAGGTGATCCTCATATGTGTAAATAAGGAAGAAGCTGACAAGTTAGTAGTTGACATACATTCAAGGTATTGTGGAGGCCATTTTTCATCTCACACTACCACCCATAAGATATTAAGGGTAGGATATTATTGGGACACTATTTTCTCTGACATGCATCAGTACATCAAATATTGTCAACCATACCAATTCTTTGCCGACAAATAATGCCTCCCTTCCCTTCCCCTTAAACCATTTTTCATAGAGGCGTCCTTTCAACAATGGGGACTAGAATTCATTGGAGAGTTCAAGGAAAAATATAGTAATGGTTATCGATCGGTTTTGACTGCCACTGACTACTTCACCAGATGGGTAGAATTTATCCCAACAAAGAGAGCTATAGAGGAGGTTGTGATGAAGTTCCTTGAGGAAAAATTATCACTAGATTCGGTATTCCTACCAAGATAACACCAAATATTTTAGTTTGATGGTACTCAATGAGTTATGTTTGAAGTATGGAATCATCTAGTCATACTCCTCAAATTATTATCCTCAAGGAAACAGATTAGTGAAATCCAACAAAAAGATGCCAAGATATTGTAAATAAAGTTGTTGGGGAAAACAAGAACAGTTGGTATAGCAAGATCAAGTATGATTTGTGGGAAGAATGCACAACTACTAATACCTCTAATGGGAAAACACCTTTCAAGTTAGTTTACGGGTTAGAATAATGCCTACTTATAAACCTCTAGATTCAAACATTACAAATAGCTCAACAATTTGCCATAGATAAAAGATAATTGTAGGGGCAAATTGACCAACTTACGAAATTGGATGAAACTTGAAGAATGGCCTTCGATCAAATGTCAAGGAACCAAGAAAAGGCAAAGGGGGCCTTTGATCATAGAGTGAAGAAAATAGATTTCAAGAAGGGGGACCAAGTCTTAATGTGGGATAAGAGGAGAGAAAAACCTGGAATGTATCAAATGTTTGACAATCTTTGGTTGGGGCCCTAAAAATAGAGGAAATACCTAGGACGAACTGTTTTTACTTGTCCCCGAGAGAAGGAAGGAGAATTTCATTACCAATACATGGATCCCTCCTAGGACATTATTTCCAAGGTGGTACTTGACTACTTCAAGGCCCACGTAAGTAGGTAGGTCATTTGATTTCTTGCATTTGCATTTTTATCGCTCATGGTAGTTTAGTTGCATTTCATATTAAATTTTATTCTACTTGCATATTGATTTCACATTTAGTTTATAAATTTTTGAAAAAATGCCAATTTTTTTCTTTTCTATATTAGTTTTCACTTTTTGTTTTGATATATATGAATGAAGGGTGATAGAACCACCCTATATTTTAGAGTTTTATGTTTCAGTGTAGGCATAGGTCCACCAGGATATATTGTGGTTCTCATGCACTCTACGATGGGTACATGTACCCAAGTAGGAGCCAGATGTTACCCCCGACTCCTAGGGATAACTAAGGAAATGATGTATCAATTCCCTAGGTTGCAAACATGGAGTACCAAGAGATAACCTGACCAACAATGTCCACTTGCACAGACAAAGACCCACCTTGCCACCACAACTCCAGGTTCATCACAACGTTATCCACCACATCAACTGGCTTCCGGAAGAAATTAGGTCTTTCTCTAAGAGGTACAAGACATGTATTATGGTGAGTGTCATTTCAATATTTGATGCCTTTGATCTTGTTGCATCTATTACTTCTTTTTATTATGTAAAGTTTTCTTGGACATTATTCTATTTTCCTTGTTTTACTTTGGTGGTTGAAATTGCATGCTAGCAAGTGGGTCACCCTCAAGGATAGATTTTCTATTGGGATTTCCTCTTGAAAACGCATCATACCATTCCTGATCATACTTGTCACTTTCCACACTTCATCGCCTCATCTTCTTACCTTTTGGGATTTTCGGGTATATTGACCCAAGAAGGGGTTGTCCCTCATTTCATGGGAAGAAGGGGTTGAAGGCCCAAAGGATTGTAGCTAGAAAATGAAAAAATCCAACCATTAACCTTCTAGATGCTCACCCAGGGATCTCGAGGACATTTAAATGTATTTCATAATAAACTAATGGGGCCCGTAAAAAATAACTAATACAAAATGCCAACCAAGCTGGAGCATGTGTGGGTATTGTTTTTAATGCTTACGTGTAGAATCCCCACACATGTTTTCAACTTGGGGAAGCATGAAGTGACCATGGTAGAGTCATGGTGGGCACAATTTTTCATGATTAGGTAGAAGCTGCACCTTGGCTTCAACCTAGAAATGGCTTCAACCTAGAAACATCTTAAAATAATAAAATGCAATAAATGGGCTTGGAAAAAGGTTTCATTCAAAACGCGGTGCATCACACCCTCTACAAAGGCATCCATATATGAGACACTACAACCCCTTGATGTCATGAACCCCATGCCCAAAAAAAAATCCCCATCCATGACACCTCATTTGAATGAATTAGTAGGAGTCCCCCTTGGGAAACACCCTTGAACTTGAGGAACGATTCACCAAATAGGTCATTTTGTCAACCCTCCCATACCTAAACTTGGCAAGTGGCATAGGATCTTTGAGAATTTGTTTATTTGGTTGAGGTAGTTTGGATGTACATTCTTAGATGGTTATTTTATTGATTTAATTTTCTCATCATGATACATTTTACTTGAGATCCTTTGAGGGTGTATCTATTTCTCTAGCTACCTAGTGGACAATTTTGGAAGAACAAGCCTAGCTTGGGCTTCCATGAGGCTTGAATGCCACAGGTTGGATGCCAAGGGCCCACAATATGGATGATGATGACATGCATTTGGAGGACTATAGGAAACCTTGGAGGATATTACCCAACCCCTACTTGCCAAACGACTTGCTTGAAAGGGTCAAAATGTCACCCTTTAAGGGATTGACGTCACCCTAGGGCTAGGGTTTGGTGGTGATGATGGACACTTGGCACTTTTGGGGGAAGATTCATATGGATAGTGGAATAAAGGATTAGGTTGAATACTATTGGCCTTTGGAGGCCTAGAGGTCCCTTCTCTAACTCAACGACTTGACCAAAAGTGTGAAACGTTTCCCAAAAGAGGGGTGACATCTTCTTTTTAGGGTTTCTCTTATGTGAAAAGTATGAATTAAATAATATCATTTTTGTAAAGGGGAAAGATAAGGGTTGTTGACCTCTTATCTTATGTTTTACCCTAAGTTTTGTGGGCCAAAATGTTTTAGGACATTTTGTATAAATAAAGATCATTTGTATCTCATTTTGGACATGGCTCTCTCATTGTGAGAAGACATATTGGCTGAAATTTTTGCTATACTTGAGCATTTTTGTTATCTCTCCCTATCGCAAAAGATTTTTGGTGTATCTCTTGTTCAATGGATGAACTAAGGTTGTGTGCACCTCTTCAAGGATTATATTCTTGCTCTTGGATGGTAATTTGTTTGGTGCACTAGGGTTTGATCTCTCTCCCTCCTGGAATTTGTAAGGAACATTTACATTTGTTAGTTCTTTCTTTCTTATTCTTGGTCATTGTGGATTGAAACCCTAGGAGAAATATGTTGTATACACCCTCCATTAAGCTTCATTTTATTTTCTAAGTTTATAGACCATTTTTGCAAGGGTTTGTAGGAGAAATACTAGGGTGTACACCCTCCTAGATTTGTCATAGTTTGATTGGAATGCCCTGTGGAGTAAGAGTATTTAAACCCCTAGGAATTTTGTTCGTCTAACTTGTACTTAAAAAATCAATTCACCCATATTTTAAACTAATCTGATTTTTTGCCTTGGAGAAATAAATTGTTTTCCTTGGTAAACATGTTTTGGTAAGATATCAATCTTGTTCAAGTTGGAATTAATTTTGTGAAGGCCAATAGGGCGTCTTGATTGGCTTGGTATTATTAGATTTGTAACTAATTAAATATATAGTCATTAGAGCTGCAACAAAATCATTCTTTGTTTACTTATAACTTACAATTCAACAGTCAGAAGTTGTTAATCATCTACCCTATAATCTACTAGTCCGAGTGCATCTTTTGGGTGGATTAATTGTGATTTTCAGTGGCTAATTTTTTTTCTGCAACACTTGTTTATAACAACCTTAGATTTGTGTTAAAGTATTTCTTTCAGTCTTGAGTTGTACTAGTCATATCTAGCTTAGCTCTTGTATCATTATCTTCACTTTTGGCACTTATTTAGAAGCTCAATAATCGTTTGTTCACTGTTATATATTTATGTTGAATGTTGCAATTAGGGAAATCAATCTTAATCGTGACTTGAATCCAAACTAGTAAACAAACGAATGCACCTGAAAATAACCAGAGGAAAATTTAATGTCACGTACCACAGAATGAAACTCTCACCTTGAAAAGAAATAATTTAAAGATTGAGAAATAATTGTTACCTGATGGGTTGACATGGAAACCCAGTAAGTCTGCTCGAAACCCCACGAGATTCCCTTTTAATATTTTTGTGGAACTCTTACCACCAAGCATAACAAGGGGTTTACCATAAGAAATAAGAAAGTTCATAAATATGAGTTTACCATAATCATAGTCGATTTTATACGTACCAACTGAATGTTCATGCCAAACCATATTCCTTTCTTGTCCAACTTTCAAGGAGACGATAAGTGGACATGATAATAATAGTAAACATCAGAATACTGATAAAAAGAAGTGAAAACAATGAACGTTTCCAGCATAACAAACCTGGAAGCATGAAGTCTCTGGTAGGGTGAAATGTGATTTTGAATTCATGGATAACAAAACAAAAAGGAACCCTCGACAATGCAAAGAAATGGAGCATTGGCTCCAAAAACCCTCCTTCTGGGATAATACAATGTCCAAAAGCACAGAGTTGAACTCAGTAATCAGGTAAGAGTTAAGAACCTCTCATACTGTTAGAGGCAGTCGGTAAAGCAATTATGGCACCAGTCTAGATTAGAATCCCATGCTGAGTTGTTACAACGATAAATTTCTTTGGTATTCGACGTAGGGATAATTACCCTCACAACTCACAGCATGTACTCAGATGTAAACTAAAGCTGGATTGCAAGATCATTGTTGAACTTACGTGGTGCATTGCATTAAACGGGTGAAGGTCGAGTTGTTTTGTTATTACTGCTTACGGTCAACACAAGAAGTAAAGGAAGCGTGGTAAGTGGAATAACTCATGTGTACATATTAACAATCGACTTGACCCATGTATACATTATAATCATTGATAAACCCAAGTGTTGTTAGATACTGTAGTTCAAGGATATGGAAAATCAACGAAGGGGAAGTTGAATCGTGTCTCTTATAATAAGAAAATTTGTGCATAACTTAATGGAGTAATCGTGATTATTCCTCCATAGTAACGCTGGGAATAAGAAATAATTTCCAAACATATGTGTGCACCTATACTTTATTAAAGAGTATTAACCAAGAATTATGGGAGTAATATGAAGTACGAGAAAGCGTGTGAAAGAAAATCAAAGTAAAAAAATAATATTTAATTGTGCGAGGAATTCGATTTCCGAGAAGACGCAAGGATAGAATCTCCACACGATTACATAGACGCTATTATCCTTCAAGGTCACCAAAACTAACTAGTATACCTGTGATGTCGTAGAAGAGAAAGTCCTAGAAATAACAAGCTAGAGTGGTGTCTTAGTATTGCAATTCTTCAACCTAATGACTTACATTAGTTAGTAATCCATAGCTCTAAAACTAACTTTTAATAGCACAAGCGCAATCGAAATGTGAAGCACTTTATTTCATCGATGAGACTAAATAGGAATATGTTATTTTATTTATAAAAAAAAATATATTAGGGGTGTTGCATAAGGCCACTACAAAAGAACAATGAAAAATGGATGAAGAATCACTAAAAAAATGATGCGTATCCTATGGATAATGACATCCCGTACAACAATTCCCTGCACTGGCGATAGCGTTTAAGGTGGAAAGATGGAGTTGGGGATTCACACACCTTACAATCCCACCAAGGTGGCAAACTTTAAAAATTTCAAATTTGACAAATTCATGGACATAATTGTGCAACAACAAACTAGGAAAGTCTGAAGGCAACCCATTGTGGACCGTCAAAGTGATAACAATATAATAAGATGTCAACTAATACCCTCTCTTCATAGCATCCACTCGCACTTATTTGACTTAGGTAATAGAACAAAACCTAGGGAATCTGTTCTACAAAAAAGAAGAAAAGGATGCAAGGATTAAAGAGTTGAAGGGAAAACTCACAAGCAAGGATGAAGAAGGTCTGAAAGAATTCAAGGCATGTGTTGAAAATGTAAGGATAGAGGTAGAGGAGAGTCCTCCTCATATATATGCCCATATTCATGTCTTCCATCAATTAGAAGCACACATAATGGAGAAGCATTGTGTCATTCAGACCAAGAATGTCCAGTTTGTTACCATATGGGAAGGATTAAATGATATGAAATGATGGGTTGCACATGATCGAGGTGGATATTGGTGGCCACAAACCTATTCCAACTAGCTCCTATTAACAGTTTTTGTGCAACAAGTTCTTATGTACTTCTTTGTAATTGTGGGTTCTACACTTCTGGGATTGTCTAAGACCTACACAGCTTTCAAATGGAAATTGGTGGCCTCCCACCTAATCCAACACGCTTATTTTGGATGTTTTCATGTCAACATATCTTTATGTACTTCAAGGGTCGTTTTGGGGCCAAAAACAAATTTTTTTGGCTTACCATAGTCAAACTGTAGATGGAGTTAGAGTTTCATGACATAATGTGTAGATATCTAAAATACCTTTCCAACGGGCTATCAAGTGCCTACAAAGGAGGTTGTATGTAAAAGTTACGTCGTCCGGAAGTTGAGGTACCAACTTACCCATCATGGCCCACATAACTTTTGGTGTTTCATATCCTAGGGTTAGGTTTTTGGATGTCTAGGGTTTTGGAATTCATGAGTAATGTTAAAAAAGCCTCACATCTCTGAGAGAGCTATCACCATTCGAGCAAGTTGTTTTCAGTTCTGCAGTTTTAAAGTTTCAACCTATTTCATTTATTCAATAGAAGTTATTGTTCACTCGATATTTGTTGTTGTTCTTCATATCTCTGTGTTATTGTATTCAGTTTGTTATTCATTTCGTTCTGCTCCTAAATCTAGATAAGTGGTATCAGAGCGGTCTGCACTTCATTTATTTTTCTTCGTGCATGTCCCCGACAAGATCTGGGTACAAGGACTAGGGACTCAAACCAGTCAAGCCTTTGTAATATTGGTCGCGTTGAGCCCAACAACAACCAATGGGGGATGAAAATAAAGATGATAGAGCACGAGATCATTTTAAAATGATTCTCGAGGAATCCCTTGCGCAAGAAAGGAATGAAATGATGGACAAATTTGCATAGATCCTTCAGTGGCTTCCCACAGAAGACGCATATTCATGAAGCGACCATCCAACCCCCTTCAAGATACATGTAAATTTTGAAATTCCATTATTTGAAGGACTAATAGATGCAGATGTTGTAGATAAATGGTTGAATTTGCTCGAAGGGTATTTTTTAGTCCACAATTTTTTTGATAGGGAAAATATTACTTTTTCACTCCTCAAGGCCATCCCCCATGTGAAGGATTGGTGGAATACTTACTCTAAGCAAAGGGCCGTAGAGGAATTTGCAATATTTCTGGTCACCCCCACATGGGATTCCTTTAGGGATTCCATTAAAGAACAATACTACCATGTTGGAAGCTACGAGAACCAATACATAAAATGGACCACCCTACGTCGGGAAAGGGACCAGAAAGTAACATATTTTCCCAATATTTTCCATACATTGTGCACCACATTGGGTATCAAAGACTTTGAGCGAAATATGGTGCTCAAATACTGCAGTTGTCTACATAGATACATTCAAACAAAAATGGAGTTTTTGTACATCGCATCATTGGGTATGGCTTATAGATATGTTGTCAAGATCGAGAAGAAATTTAAGCAGAAGAGGCGAGAGTTTGGATCTGCAAACTCCTTAGAGCCGAAGTAGGGAAAAGCCACATCCAACCCATAAAACAATGGATAGAGAAAATATGGCCACTGTCAAGATAACCAATCAAATAAGAAACACAAGAAGGGTAATGAGAAGTCAAAGAAGGACAAGAGAAAATGGTGTGAATACTACAAAATCTCTTGGCACAACACTGAAGAACGTCACTCCAACAAGTCACTCGTGGTCAAGCTGAAAGCTTCTAAGTCAGAGGTAGATTCTAACTCTGAATCAAATACAAAAGGAGGGACGTGGATTTTCGATGTTGAACCCAGTGCCATTGTCTCTACCACCAAAGTACAGCCAAGTGAACCAGAAGAACCAGAGGAAGGGGAACTCCTCTTTCACTCACACATGTGGGTAAAGGGGGCTCTGCCTCATTTCATTGTTGATAGAGGAAATCAGAAGAACTGATCTCAACAGAGGTCGTCAAGCAGCTATACCTTCTGATGACACTGCACCTGCAACCCTACACCATCGGTTGGCTTCATCAAGGAAGAGATCTTCGTGACAGGAAACAATGTCGTATGCCCTATGGCATCAAGACTATGAAATATGAGGTATTTTGTGATATTTCTCCCCTTGAATTTTGTGATGTTATTTTAGGAAAACCATATTTGTGGAAACGACATGTTGTGTGTGAGTCTAGACTCCGCAATGTTAGTATTACTTTGGCTAGACAATTGTACATGATACCAGAGGTTGTGTCACCTACTGCTATTTCTTTCATCTCTGCTAAGCAATGTAGTAAGGTCATTTCACATCGGTGGCCTCTACACATAGCCGCTCTTTGTAGCAGAAGCAAGTGGATGGGATCGTGGAAGAGTACATAGATATCTTCTTCTCACCCATTGGGGTACCAACACACTGCCAAGTCAAGAATCCAATTGATCTAACCCCCGGTGCACCTCTTCCTAATGGACCAGTCTATTGTCGCTCGTTGATGGAAAATGATGAAATCAAGTGTCAGATCCAAGAGCTGCTTCAAAAGTGTCATATTAGATCCAACTCCTCCCCTTGTGGAAGCCCGATTGTACTGATGCAGAAGAAAGATGGGACCTAGTGGCTCTGCATTGATTATAGAGCATTAAAAAAATCACAGCGAGGAACCAATACCCAATTCCTAGAATTGATGAACTTCTTGACCATCTCAAGGGGAAAAAGTTCTTTAGCAAGATTGACCTAAAGTCTTGCTACCACCAGGTTCCCATC
>ML781211.1:356933-376220 GCA_009831015.1 Picea engelmannii | reverse complement strand
AGAGCAGTGAAATGGGTGCTTCGGTTTTGAAGCACTAGCGTCACCTATCTTTAGCTTGCGAGAAGGTGATGAATGGACAATGGCATGATATCAGGTAAATTGATTGTCAAGGTGGAGATTGTTGGAATGTGACAACCAATTAAACCAATTTAGGTTAAGGTGGTTCATGATTGTTTCAACAATATTCTATTGTTGGATTTAGTTAAAACTATTCAGCTATTATAGGAGGCAGCATTAATTGAATCAGTTTCATGTAACTGAAGGAGAGGTTGTTTAAATATGTGTGCATTAGATGCATTTAGATGAGCAAGGGCTTTGAGCCCTCTCCAGGGCTGCAGGTTGCCTATGGCTGGTTGTAATCTCCTGTTCATTAATATAATGATTCTGCCATTGTCCCGTGGATGTTTCCCTCACTCTGAGGGTTTTACCACGTAAACACTGTGTCTATGTGTGTTTCAGATCTTTGCATATTTATTTGTTTCTCTATGTGATTTCAGTGGGTGTTTCAAGCCCAACAATAGCGAGCCACCAGAGATACGCAAGTGATAGATGAAGAACTATGATCCAACCAAAGGTGAGCGATCCCGCAATCGGACTATCCAAGGTTCATCAATCCAAACGATCTTGTCTGATCCAGTGACATGCCAGCGATCAAGAAACAGGACTATCCAAGGTTTAGAAATCCAGAAAATAAATCCAGGGTAGTGACAAATTTGAAATGCAGAGGGATTAGGGAATTTCGTAAATAGAGATCTATGCAGCAAAGTGTAGAAGTGAAACCGCTATTCGATGGAGTGAAGATAAACCGCGAGCTGAGGGAGTGGAAATGTCATTGTAGAGCACACCATCCAAAGGAAGCCCACATGACACTTGGCCATGTCGATCGTAGGTAAAAGTATTAAATGCAGTAAAATAACTTAATTGCAATAAAAAAACGTGGCCTGTGTATCATAAATCAAAATTGCAATATAAATTTAAACTCGCTCACGTATATGAGGCGTCCGTTTCCCATAAATTTAAACGTGTCCCTCATAAAATTTAATCTGCATCCAAGCATGGCGTATATCATAAATAATTGCAAAACGCCTGAGGCGCTCGTCTCCCATAAATTTAAAACGTAAATTTAAACGTGGAACTGTGTCTCATTAATATTGCAAAAAGGTTAATTATCTAAACGTGGCATATAGTGTTACAGTAATTTTTTAATATGATTAGGTAAATGTTAAAAAGTAAACAGGTTAACCGATGCATTCAAAAATACAAGAAAGTTATGAAGAGTAAATCACATTCATTGATTTGGAAGGAATGCCAGCATTATCAATTTTTAGCCATCAGATTAAAATCTTAGATTAAAAGGTAATTAATTGTGCCCATTGTCAATAGGTATACGCCTTTCGGCGTAATTAAGCACTAAACCCCTATTAAATCTGCCCATTGTCAATAGGTATACGCCTTTCAGGGTAAATATTATGTGTAAATTTCACTATCATAAGCATATCCTATTTCCATGTTTTAGTCATGACCAGTAGAAGACTAGGAAATAGCACTCACAGATCAAAGTTGGAGGCTGAAGCTAAGAAGACTGCTGGAGTTTTGGAATTTGGGTGTCCATTTACTCCCTCAACTCACACTATCCAGGTATCATCAACTATAATGTCATAATGTCATGACTCTACCATACCTAATTTCTTGAAAGATGAAATCATAAATTATAGTTATTAACCTAGACTGTATATATTTATAAGATTTTAAAGTATAAATACCTATAACAATTTTGACTAAAAACCTACACAGTTAAAATTGGAGTTTTTGGTATTTTGATGTCCGGTAATAATGACCAGTGAATTTTTTTTATCCATGTCAAATCTTCAAATAAAAAATACATCCTATGGAATGTCAAATTCCTGATATGTCTCGAGCCATCAACACACATGTCTCAATAAGTCGTGCTTATGCAGCAGTCGCAGGCCTTTTCCGATTGCTTACACCAGCGAATGGGAAGTTCTTTCACGCATCCCTCTGCTCTTTTGACAGTGCGCTCAAGACTGTAATGTTCTGACGGCAAACAACAACCACCCAGGGTTCTACCCCTCCACGTGCGCACAGGGATTCTCCTCAACGACGCAGCAATGTTGTCACTCTAATTCACACAAAAATCTTAGAATCTGATACCATATTAAAATGATAGATCAACCAGACAATAATAGTGAAGCCACAACGACTCACAATAATAATAGTGAGGCCACAATGTCTCACATAAGTGAGACTACGCGCATACACTGCATTCAATAAGCTAGTGACTCCTCACTGTACTCACACACTATATTCATTAAGCTGTAAAATGATTACATATATAGTATAGGAAAGTCTTTAACAATTTTTTGAATTCACTTTATTTATTAAGTTGGAAAATGATTACATGCTGGAAATGTTAGATTCATAATGAAGAAAATAGCAGAAACATAATGTAAATAAATGAAGCAATTGGGAAACTATGAAGAATAGAGATAAATAAACAAAGGCAGAAAAAGCATACTTTATTCATCAATGCTTGTGTAAATAATCATGTGCATAGATGTACATATATAATACAAAAGACCATAACTTTTATGTAACTGAATAACAGTTAAATTAACTTAACTATCCAACTAACTTATGATTAGTGTTTTAACATCCCCCTTAATCATAAGTTCGTTCTTGCCTGAAAAACTGTCACTACTTGACAATCACATGTGTCAAGTGAATATTGAGAAGGCTGACTGAAGATGCTCTCTGAACTCTGAAAAGAAAATAGCAGAAGTTGATGTCTTCTACTAAATTGGTGGTGTAAGGTTGACCACAAATTCATCTGTTGGTTTCAGGATGACCACAAACCAATCTGGTGGTTTCGGGATGACCACAAACCGAATGTCTAGCAGAAACTGATTTCTTCTACTAAATGGCATGGTTTTAAGTTGACCATAAACTAACAAGAGCTCAAGGCTCAAAAATATGAAAATGTAACAAGCAGAAATTCATGTCTTCTGCTCAATTGGTGGTTTTAAGCTCACCACAAACCATATCAGCAACAATATGTTTAAGAACAAGATTGCATACCAAGAACTAGGTTGCATACTTGATCATCTGTTCACAGGCTCTAAATCAAACTTGGAACCTAACTCAAAATCAAACTTGGAACCTGACTCAACTAGATTTCCCCCCTGTCAGGGACAAGTGGTTCCAATTCTTTGACCGTCATTCACAAGTATGGCCAAGAAGAGATCCAGCACATAAAACTATCTTCCGGCGGAGTCTGAAGACTCAATCTTCAAACATCAACTGGGCCCTCATCATACCCTAAATCACCAAATCTTGAAAAACATTCATGTCCATCAACTGTAGAAATATCTCCAATTAAGTACGATTGTACTTGTGTATAAATTCGGTGATAAGACTACTCCAATAATTTGGCTTCCAAACGCCAACGCCAATTCCCTAACCATTCAAAATGAAGTTGTTCCCTCTTGCGCTTTTGACACCTTACTGAGGGATGATTTGGCTTCCCACAAAATTTGCATGGGTGAAGATCAAAACAGTTTGATTTATCATGGCCAAACCGGTGACAGTGTTTGGACTGTATGGGTTCTTTATCCGACCGATTAGCAACATCATCATCAACTATATTCTGTACATGTTCCTTACCAATATCCACAAGCTCTGTCGTCTTATCATTATTCAAAAAACCTTCACTCACAAAGCAAACAGGTTCTCTATAATTAGGAATATGAAAAAGGTTGTTAGCATCATTTTCATATCCTAGTCCATATCGGTTTCGTTTAAATCGTAATTCTTCCCATGGTCGAACAATACATTTATCCGCAACTTTTTCTGACATAGGGACTTCCTCTAACTAATCTTCATGTTTTTCATAACTATTCAACTGAGCGTCTTCATTCTCATCCTTGATATCATTAAAATCACATTGTTGGTGTCGAAGCAAACTTAACTCATCAGACAACAACTTATTTTGATGTTTGAACATATCAATCTTCTTGTGCGTTACTTGTAAACAAACAATCATTGTGTTGAGGGTACACTTGTTTATTGCAATTGTAGATTCTGTAGTTGAGTTAATTAATGTGTGTTGTAAATAGTTCTTCAATTCTTGCCATTATGCATGTGAAGAGCAATCGTCTGTTGCATGAATGCCAAAAAAACTACAGGATAACCAATAACCAATAATGCACACAAAAATCCTAAGACCCCCTTATTCAGTTTCATGTGGGTCAAAGACGCCTTATAACTTCCAAAAACTCCTTATAACACATTTACAAACACTCTTTAACACCTTTATAACTTCAATTACATTTAACTATAATAATAGAGAAAACTCCTCCATACAAAATCTTATAACTCCTTAAATAGACAGTCTTCCTTTCACAAGTTTCAAACAACAATAAATTTTAGGTTAGATTTTTTGAAAAAAAATCTAGCAAGGAGGGTGTTAGTTTATCGTTGGGGCTAGCCACATATGTAGTCTCTTGCAATGAATTTAACACATATGTCCACACAACAAGTTTGCAAATAACTCGTTCAATAATCGTTTAACATATTTAAATTACTGAAAATAGTCTCAAGGCACACCAACATACGATAACCTATAAACTAGATTGTCTCCAATACTCCAATTCAGGTTTTAAACACCTTGATACACAAAGGTATTGCTGAGAGAAAGACGGAAATGTATTTTTCCTTTTTCTCCGGCGGGACTAGGCCGTTGTTTGGATGTATAGAAAACTTCCTGCAGAAATCTGTATCCATAGACCTGCTCTGGAAAATCCTCCTTTCTCTCTTTCTTTTCAATATTTAATCCTTACTGGAAACAATTCACAATTCACTTGGGAAAGAATTGAATAGGCATAATAAAAATCAAGATTCTCTACCAAAATCAATACAAAATGGAGTAGGATGACTCAGGCTCACCTAGAATGTTTCTTGGAAGAGCTTCTCAATGATCAACCGATGTTGACTCCGGCAGATTGAACCTGCGACCTTCCGTGACGTTTTGGATGGCCACAGTCTTCGTTGCATGTTTGAAACCCATGGGCCACTTCTTAAAGCTCCCCTAAACAATGTGAACTCCAAGAATATTACATTCTTTGTTTTATTTTTATCGGAGCCTTTATAACCTTAACGCACTACTTCTTTGTGTAGCGAATATGCTTCCGATATCGCATGGTTTATTCTTCGTCCATGTATGTTCTTCTTCAATAAAATCGCTTACCAGGGCCTTCTTCCAACACAGAGATGGTTTTTTCCTTTCTTCTGCGTTCGGATTCTTCCGCAATCTGCTACTGCAATCATGGATCAGTTCTCAGAAAACCTGGTGACCTTTCTTCGAGATAGATCTGATCTCTTTACCAAGGCACGCAATATTTTCTGGTGGATGTTGGACGAATCGGAAACTCTCAATTATGTCTATTGATTGAAGTCTTACTGATCTGCGTCCTTATGACTCTGGTCACAATCCACATATCGAGGGTTCCTCCACCGGAATCAAAGTTGCTCTTCTGCGGGAATTTACACAGCCAGCCATTGGTCTCCTTTGTGGCTCTCTTCCATCAAATAAAACTCTGTCGATGGGGCGGCTCCTCTTTCCCAGTGAAACAGATCTGTTCCCCCTTTCGTGCATGCGACCAGGCAACCCTAGACTCTCCTAGGCTCTCTGCTTGGCTCAACAAAAACCAACAAACACCTCTGCGACTTCACAATTTAAAGTCTCAGCTCTTCACTGTGCACGAAATGATCAGCAAATGCAAACCAACAACTAGACTTCTCTTCAGATCTGCCTCTTTATGACTTCCCTCTCCTCGGGCTCAATTCAAACATGAATGGCGGCTAGTGTTTCCTCTTCCTTTCACAGACCAAGCAATCAGGAAACTATGAAGAACAAAGAACAAAGGTAGAAAAGGCATATTTTATTCATCAATGCTTCTGTAAGTAATCATGTACATAGATGTACATATATAATATAAAAGACCATAACTGTCATGTAAGTGAATAACAATTAGGTTAACTTAACTATCCAACTAACTTATAATTAGCATTTTAACAGAAAAATGATTACATATAGTGTAAAAAAACCTCTAACCACTCCCTGAATATATGTATCTAAGAATGGCGAGCTAGAAAACAAATTCAATTACAAGAAACTGGAACAGACTCTTACCATCTACTAATTCTGTTATTTAGACATTATTTCTCCAACAGTTTGCCTCTCGGATGCGATTCGTTTTCTAAGGAAGAATTGTCCAGCTTGAAAAATATTCACTTGTAAAATTTTAAGTGAATTTCCTGATAGTTCTTTTTCAAACTGTTAATTCTAATAGGTTTTCTCCAAAAACTTGCTGTGATTGAGGGCATCGTCAAATCAATTTACCCGTCGGTTAACAGAAATTTGAGGGTTTTGTTGGCTGGATTTTCAGTTTGACGTTGATCCAGCACCATAGAGGTAGTCATGTTGTAGCTCGCCGCATCCAGATTAGCATTGTTGCTTTTGTCCGAACAGATTTTGGGAGGAGGGAGTAGCAGAAATCTTTGATTTTTAAGACCCATTGAATGATTTCCAATGGTATGACATGGTTCTACAAGGGACACTGCACAGAAGATTCTGATGACATGATTCTATGTTAAATCATTGTACCTCGGCCTGTGGATTTGAACCCGCCGCAGTTACTAAGAATCCACCACATGAGTTCGCGGACAGGAGTCGAACTCAACCGATAAGCGGACTGAGGCGGACTCTCACAGCTAGTAGAACACGCTGCCTGAAGTCACCGCAAGACCAGACATGTTGCAAAGTTGAAAAATGTACAGCTGAAGGGATGGACAGTTGAGATGGATTTCATCGTAATCTATTGAATTTCTACCCTAACGAATATTCCTTTTGTTCTAGATAATTAAGAAATCACGCAACTGAGTAGATCTAAATTTGAATGCGATAGTGCTTTGATGTGAAGGATATCGAAAATATTGTGAAAAATAACGTACATGCCCTTATGTCACAACAACATGKAAAATAGAATTTTTATTATAGATAGAAATATCTGACAAATTGCGCTTTAAATTTGAAAGATTAAGCATTTAAACGATGTTTCCTCTCTTATAGGGATAGTTTAATATTAACAATTAGGGATTTAATTTGACATTTAGAAAGTATAGTGAAGACTTATATAGTTTCATTAATATTAAGAATATGTATTAAGATTAAGAATATGTATGACTTAATTAATTTTTGGAATTAAATTAATAAATTATATATATATGATTGCTATATTTTATAGTCATATGTGAAGATAGTGTTCATCATCCCTTATATAGAAGGTCATATTAGAATATGAATGCATTTTTTAAATTAAAGAAAATAACTTGGGAATTATGATTTTATAAAATGAAAATTCATTGATCTTAAACAAAATTGAGTTTGTAAATTCACGATGATTGACCGCTCTTTCATAATTATAACAAGTCGATGATAATTTGATAAGTATAACTCGGTAGTATTGAACTTTCTCATTCAATCTTTACTATATCGAGAACTTTCCCTTTTCCATGAATAATAACATACTCGAAGAAAATCAATTTGAAATAAAACTTCCATGAATAGAATTGAGGAAGAACATCAACCTAATACATTCCTAGCATGGAGATGAGACAAAAAAAACTCATTGTAATATATATATTGATCATTGTTTTCTAACAAACTTATTGTAATATCTTCATATATATAAATACATATTGATATTATTGTTTTCTAGAAGATATGTTTGAGTATGTTTATGTATAGAGGAGACATAATCTTACATACATGATGCATTTAAAACAAAAAATATAACCTCTTCATTGAATATAACTCAAATTCAATCAAGACTATTGTTATTAATTGAGAAGTGTCTACCTATTATTCACATAGTGATTTTGTCCAATTATACGAGGATAATCTAATCTCACTCATTTTCTAAACATGGTAAGGCTAAAGTTATCACGTCCCTTAACATAGCAAGTGGAAACCTATGAGACTGGATCCCACTACTTTCTCAGATCCACAGTGTGCATACAAACTACTGCAAAACACAGTGGCAAATATTGTGCATTATAAAACTTTGTTGTTGAACTCTCAGGATTTTATCTCACAGTTTATAGACTACTTAAAAGACTGTGCAATGTGATGATACCACTTAATAAAACAATTGCTTGACACAAAATCAAATTTGTGCTATACTTAGCATGTGAACTCTCAAACATAGCAGAATTCAGAAATACACATGGATTTTTCAACTACAAAATACTTGATATATATTAAGAACTTGGTCGTTGCATGCTAATACAGAATACAAAACTATGTCGAGCTTCGGTTCCAACAATTTCTACAACTTACAAAACATAGAGCTTGTGCTCTTAAACTGCTTGACTCCTTACAACTGTTGTTGTTGCTAACTATCGACTCTATTCTCTTTGTATGTGTGTCTCGACTACCTACAGACTCAGACATATATAGATAAAGACAAAAACTTCATGTAGAAGTAAAACTGAGTCAAACAATTAAGACAACACTAAATTTCGACTAACTCTCATCTGCATAACAGAGCTCGAGAAGATAAATATCAACTCATTAAATAAACTTATGCTAACACTATTGCTTGATGTGTCTAATATACTAACATCTTTGTTTCCGTGATAGACAGAGTCTACTCAAGCGTTTGTAATTAATATTTCCAACACTCCCCCTTAATTATAAGTAGGTGAATTTACAAAATACAAAATTTACATCAAAAATTTGAATTCACATTAACAATCAAACATTTGTTACTACACCAACTCCTAAACAACTACACAGTTTCTGAAATGCATCTATTGCCAAAACTTTTGTAAATATATATGCGACTTGTTCTTTTGACCTGCAAAACTCTAAACAAATTTCTTTGTTATTCACTAATTCTGTGATAAAATGATACCTTGTATCAATATGTTTGATTTTCTTGTGAAACACATGATTCTTTAATAACACGATGGTTGAATTGTTGTCACAAAATATTGTAGTTAGTTGTTGTTTTTCATGCATCAAATCTTTTAACATTCTTTTCATCCAAACTACTTGACAAGTTGTTTTTGTAGCTGCGACGTACTCATCTTCAGCTGAAGAAATAGTCACTATTGGTTTCTTCCTTGATTCCCACGATACTATACTTGTTCCAATATGAAATGTGTATCCATAGGTACTTTTCTTGTAATCTATGTATCCTCCACAGTCACTGTAAATGTATCCAATAAGTTTGAAGTCTTATGAAGTAGAATACATAATTCCAAAATATTTTGTTCCATTCACATATCTCAAAATTCCTTTCACTGGTTCCTAATGGGATTCTTCTGGAGTTTCCATGAACCTTTAAATCAGGCTGACTCCATCAGGCCTTGTTGTTGTTAGATACATAAGATTGCCTACCATCCTTTTAAACAGTGTAGGATCCACCTTGGACCCTTCAACTTCTTTGCTTAACTTTAATTTTGTTATGACAGGTGTTGGGGTTGCTTTGGAATTTATCATGTTATATATTTTCAAATTTTCATGTGCATATTTAGATTGCGAAATGAATATACCAGTTTTGGATTGGTGAACTTCAATACCAAAAAAACATCTCATAAGCCCCAAATCATTCATTTGAAATTCATCCTTCAAGACGGACTTAAATTATTCTATGCCAAAATCACCTGTAAAAATCAAATCATCTAGATATAAGAAAACAATTAACGCATTATCTTGTTGATTTTCTTTGATGTACATTGTTGGCTCATATTCACTTCTCTAAAATCCATTTTGAGTGAGATAGGAATCTATGTGACAGTACCAAGATCTTAGAGCTTGCTTTAACCCATAGAGTTCTTTCTTCAACCTATATACTTTGTTTTCTTGTCTTGGAATCTCATAGCCTTGTGATTGTTCCACATACACTTCTTCCTCTAAATGTCCATTCAAAAATGATGACTTTACATCCATTTGATAAGCAAACCATGTTTTCTGCGCAACAATGGCCAACACAGTTGTTACTATGACCATGTGCACAATCGGTGCAAATTTTTCATTCAAATCAATTCCAAGTTGTTGTGTAAAACCTCTTCCAACTAATATTTCCTTGTGCTTCTACACATTTCCATCTACATCTTGTTTGGTTTTATAAATCCATTTGACACTTATCACATCCTTGTCTTGAGGTACATCTACCAATTTCCATGTCTGATTGTTCTCTATGCATCTGATTTATTCATTCATGGCTTGAGCCCATACATAATCTTTGATAGCTTCTTCAAAAGTTAAAGGATCATCTATTTGTAAAAATAGAGCAAAAACTAAAAATGAATTTGATGTGTCGACATTATAGATGTTGCGCAGACTTATTGTCTTCCTTGGTAACAGACTTGCTAATGTTGGATTAGAAGATGTAGAACTACTAGGACTACTCGCTTGAGTTTGTTGCACTCTAGGTGTGGACTATGCACCTACAATTCTCATTGGATTGGTTTGTGATAGGATTTGTGTCACGGGTCAAGGTGTAGAAGGAACTGTGCACTGATTTGTACATGGTGTTTGAACCATTTCTTATTTTATGTCATCATGCTCAATAACATCAATAATTTTGATTTTCTTTTCTATGCTTCCATCCCATGCTTCATTCTCCACAAATCGAACATCGTGACTGATTATGAATTTCCTTGCAATAGGATTGTACATTTTGTATGCCTTTGCATCTTCGAAATATCCAACAAATATACATGTTTATCCTTTGTTATCTAGCGTCTTTCTCATCTCATCTGGAACATGTATGTCTGTGACACATCCAAAAGCTTTTAAGTGCACCACATTATGCTTTATATCTATCCAGGCTTCTTGAGGAACTTTTTTTCTCACACTCTTTGTTAGATATCTGTTCATAATGTATACTATAGTTGCTACTACCTCATCCCAATACTCATTTGACAAATGTTTAGCTGCCAACATATTGCGCACCATTTCCATTATGGTTTGATTCTTCCTCTCTATGACACGATTATGTTGTGGTGTATATCGTGGAGTGAATTGCTTGTAAATACCATGAACTTTACAAAAGTCCTGTAACTCTCTTCAAATATATTTAGCGCCTCTACCATGTCTGAGAACCTTGATATAATAACCACTCTCATTCTCCACAAGTGATTTAAACTGTTTAAAACAACCCAATGCGTTAGATTTATGTTTTAGGAAATAAATCCATGTTTTTTCTTGAGAAATCACCAATAAATATCAGGAAATATATATCGCCTCTTATAGATGGTGTTTGCATTGGTCCACAAATATATTAATGTACTATTTCCAGTGGATATTTTCCTCTATATGACTTTTTAACTAGAAATGATTATTTGTGCAAATTTCCAAAAATACAACCTTCACATATTCTTTCTGGTTTTTCTATTAATGGAAAAAATTTCACCATATCCTTTGTATGTAACAGCTTTAGACCTCCAAAGTTTAAGTATCCAAATCTGAAATTCTATAACGAGGAATCATCATGTACTTCAGATTGGAATGTTTCTCGCATCTTTCTACCACTATCTTCTTCCTTCTTGAGACTGTATGCACCAAATTTTTCTTCTTTTCTTTTTACTTTGAATGAAGTGTCTGACTGCACATATTTTGTGTCATAGATAGCTTGTGTTGCTTTTCTCTTCATGGCTGGCTTTAATGTCAATGGAAACATTATGTTGCTTGTCATATGAATTCTTGCAATAAGTTGGTTTCATGGATATATGTCCATAATCACACCGTGATTATCTTCCATGTATATTATGTATCCTTTCTGTAATAATTGTCCTGTGATCATCAAATTATGATACATACCAAAAACATAATATATATCAGGCATAATTTTTGGTTGTCCTTGTTTAGTTAAAATTTTAATAATGCCTTTGCCTAAGACAATGACTTGGATATTTGTTCCAAGTGTAACTTTAGTTTGGAATGAATTATCCAAACTAGAAAATAGTTCTAAATTTCCTGTCATGTGATTACTCCAGCTTGAATCTAGATACCATGTGCCATGTGGAATTTCTTGAACAACATTACATTCAACTGGTGAGACTATAGCCATTACTTCAATGCACACCATAAACATAGGGCTCGAGGGACTATTTGCGTTGTTTGACTGATCTTGACCTTACTTGTTCTGATTACTATCTCTTTCTACACTCATATGCATAATGTCCATACTTTTTACAGTAATGGCACTGAATATTTGATTTATCAAATTTACGATTACGTGGCTGACTAATATTTTGTTTTTGACCTCTTCCACCAGTGTTTCTCGGATTGTTACTGCATCCACCTCTATCTGAACTCCTTCCTTTGCCTCTAGAGTTATCTCTCCCCCTTCCTCTTCCATGAATTATAGATGAATGCACGAAAAATTCATTTTCTAATGACATGTTTGACCTATTCAATCTATGTTCATGATTAATGAGGGAGGCTTGCAACTCATCTAGAGTAAATTGACTCATATCTTTGTTCTTTTCTAGGGTCATAACAAGGGTATCAAATTTAGGAGGAAGACTCCTAAGTACCTTCTCAACAAACTTTATATCCTTTATGGTTTCATAGTGAGAATTAATATGATTTATAAGGCCAATAACATGGGTATAAAAGGAATCTATTGAATCTATATCGTTCATTGATAGAGTTTCAAAATCTCTTCTAGAAATTTGTAGTTTTGAAGTATTAACTTTCTCCATACCTTGATAATAATTTTGTAGTATGTCTCATGCTTCCTTAGCTTGATTTGTTGATGAAACTCTTGGGAGTATGCTCTTATGCATGGCTTGATGTATGTAAAACATCGTCTTTCCATCCTTCTTCCTTTGATCTTTCAAAGAATCCTTCTCAAGTTGTGTGAGGGAATTGTATGATTTCGGATCTATTGGCTTCACATAGACATTTTCTTCTATCTGACATACATATCAACCCCTAAATAATGCTTTCATGGTAAAGGACCATAACTCATAGTTTTTTCCTTTAAAGGTGGGAGGTTGCAGATTTTAAGTAGAAGCCGTATTTCACCTTACAACAAAGTTGTTTCTCTTGAAACTTACTATGATAAAAATTTCTATAATAAAATTGTTCTGATAGAACCTGCTCTGATCAGCCTACTTTGGTACCATATCTCATATCTACAATGCACAAACAAACTTCTTCATAGCGTAGTTGCAAATACTGAACACTATAAAACTTTGTTGATGAACTCTCATGATTTTACCGTGCAGTTTACAAATTGTTTAAAAGACCATCTGTTGTGATGACAACACTTAATAAAACAATTACTTGACACAAAATCAACACTATGTTATACTTATCATATGAACTCTCAAACAAAATAGTATTCATAAATACACACAGATTTGTCAACTACAAAATACTTTATATATATTAAGAACTTGGGTGTTGCACACTAATACATAATAGAAAACTATGTCGAGCTTTGGCTCCAACAACTTGTGCAACTTACAAAACATATATATTTTTCTCTCATACTCCTTGACTCCTTACAACTGTTGTCACTACTAACTATCGACCTTATTCTCTATGTATGTGTGTCTCAACTACATATAGACTCAAACATTCATAGATAAAGATTGAAACTTCCTGTAGAAGTAAAATTGACTCAAACAATTAAGACAACAATAAATTTCCATTGACTCTCATCTGCATAACAAAGCTCGAGAGGATAAAAATCGACTCATTAAATAAACTTCTACTAACACTCTTGCTTGACGTGTTTGACAAACTAGTGTCTCTGTTTTCGTGAGAGATAAAGTCTACGTAAGCGTGAAGCTCACGACTTGTAATTAATATTTCTGTCATACTCTATATATGTTGTAGCAATGCAAAGTGCCTTTCATATACGAGTAACTCAAACAATAAATTAGCATTCCCCATGTCTGTGGTACTGATCATTTTCTAAAAATCATGAAAATGCCACTCCATCCATGAAATTATAAAATGATTCTCACATTGCTGACATAATCCTGGTTCAATGGAAGACATCAACATGGCAAGGAACACACAAAGGTTCAAGGCCAGTGCCACCATAGGAGACAATAAGCAATTGTGGTCAAGTGTAGGTTGTGGTTGATTTTGATAGAAAATTGTGTGTATAAAATGTGTTGTCCTGTATGTTCTAATCCTTGAGCTTATAATAGTGGTTGGTAAGGATTTTGGAAGAGTAATTCCATGTTTTTCATCCATTAACATTATTTTCTTAAATAGAAAATAGTCTTCAGATATATTTATGAGATATTTATGAGTAGATCATGAAAATAAGTCTTAAACAATTTGTTTAAGAAAATGAAAATTACAATCAAATTTTATAAGAATTATAGGTGGATGACAAAGAGAATGTTGTACTTAGAAATGTTATATTGAAAACATGAATGAAAAATCTCATTGAATTGAGGATCAAGTAGATCTTGTCCAGAAGCTTTAACATCATGAAGAAGACAAAAGATTACAACTCTCTAAAGACAAACATTTTTATGAAAGTTCATGAGTACAGGGAGTTAAATAGGAATATATGTAAGCATGTTGTGTTATTGCGTTGCATTCATTTTTGTTCCTATAATATACCTCAATTTCATCATAAAAAAAAAAAATCTTCTAAGGGGAAATAAGCTCTAAGTTTGTAAAAATAGATTTATAATTGGAGAAATGTCCTTATTGATAGATGTGATACCCCGTGCATTCAAATTCCCTTTCCTAACATTACAGAATCATAGTCTAACATTTTCTTTTCATTAAGTCATACTAGTATTTGTAAGTGGTTAAAGTTTATACTTTGTAATAAAAAGGGAAACTAGACACAGGCCTGGGACTTAGGACCTCAGCCTCTTCTTTAACACATATTTCCATAAACGTGCACAAGTCTAAACTCCAAGACCCGAATAAATTTATACACAAAGTAATGGTAGTCGAAACTATTTGTTTAGTCATTTGATTGAGTTGTTTGAATTTTTCATAGGTGACCAAGGAGTATGAATGGTGTCCTCGGTAATTCTTTGGTTGATTGAGAGTCCTCCCCTCATGACGAAAAACCAACAAACTTCCTAACTAGAAGAAAACCCCAAATGGACAGTTGATTGAATCTTACCAGATTTAAACTAAATCTTACTACTGGCGCTAACTGGACTAGTACCGACTAGAGGTTGATAAATTCTGAAACTTAGGTTCTTGAGGAGACCCATACCTGTCCTCGTAAATATATTAAATATGACTGGAGGTGTTGACGGTTGAGAGTTATTTCTTTGACCAGACATTAATGGAGGTGGATGAGGAACGAGAGCCAAATCTGTACCCTCATCCAACCCAAGCATGAAAAATCGCTCATGTCACATGGCGTGTTTTACTGTTGTACCCACCACATTCAATATGCGTGGGTTCGTGTTCTAGGGTAGCAATCATTGTTCATTGTCATTTTTGCATTATTTTCTTGACTTCACTTTGCATGGGGTTTGGTGGCTTGGAGCGCCTCATGAACTATTCCTGCTATCGGTAAGTGACAGTCCTATCTTCATATTCATTATTCAAATGTTCAACAAGTTCTTTTGTCTTGTTATGGCTTACTTTTCTTGTGATTTCTTCCAAGCATTTCACCCTTTTAATCTCTTCCTACACTCATTGTTAAGTTTTCTCTCTATAATGTTCCATATTGTGCTTCACTGGAGTTGTGGTCGGGAGTTTTTTTGACTACGGTATTGTAAGTGCCTAAATGCTATACCTATTTTACGGTACTGGAATCTCACTAGTAATAGTTGGTTTCTATTCTGGTCACATAAAAAGGAAAGGGGTTTTTCTTCATTTTTCTTTTTTTTCTCTGTTTTCCCCAAAATTCTTGACAAGTTCTTAAGAATGTGATCTTCTTCATTGAGAGTCTCCCAAAAAATATATTAGTCGGACTAACCCTTAAGTAAGGTTCAGACCCTAATTGTAACTAAAGAAGCTCAAGTTCTTCTCTTCATGCCCACTTACTCATAATCTGGATGTGTTCCAAACGCGTGCACATATGGGGTCTTTGGCATCATGCTGACCCTGCACATTCCTTAAACTTATTCATAGGGTGTTGGATAGATTATTGGTTCTGTATATTTTCCCTTTATATATTTTGACTTAAACATCTGGTTATGCTTATTATGTGACACACACACACAAATATATATATATATATATATATATATATATATATAATCAGTATTTGTGTATTTTTTTCTATACTATTTCTTTGATTGATCATTGATTCTTGTTACTAATGATGGGCCCCTTTGTTTTGCAAGGGTACCCATCAGAGAGATTCAGGATCCTCTTCCCCTTTCGGTCTGGATGGTATGCGATGGTCACAACAGAGAAGGGTGTTTGATCCCCTCCATCTAGAGTTAAGTATTACTTCGGTTATACTTTCCTATTTTCTTAGATCTTCTCATTTATGTTGAACGAATTGTAATGGTTTTGTCACAATGTGTGCAGGGTTTTCGGGCTACGCGAATACATGGAGGACAACCACTTTCATCCGCTTAAAAGGTATTCGGGTTCCATTGTGCCTTTCTAAAGAAGATTAGGTGAATCAAGACATAAAGGGTTAACTCTTTGTGGTAGATATTGTTCGTTTTATGTTGGTTTTACTTATGCTATTTATTTTCATGACCCATATGAGGGTCGACTTTAATATTATAAGATTGGCCGAAAGGGTCCAATCGAATTTCTTTTCTAAGTCTTGGCTCGACACTATTGGAATGGAAAAACGATTACGAAGTTTTCTCTTGACATCTTAGATCTGAATGATAACGCGATAAATATGTTACTTGTCCTTTTCATTCTTATAGTTTTATCTCAGGTCTTTAACAACGTATATCATCGGAAATAAAAACATTGGGTGTGTAAATTTTGGCATCTATAGTTATAACATTCCAGCCTGAGTTGCAATATGGAGTCAAGATACTTATTTCTTTTCGAGCTGTATTCAAGATTGTTCATAATTTACATTAATCCTTTGCATGTGAAACATATGAAGCTATACTATATTGTTTCTGATCACAATCGGTATTGACTAGATCTATGCACTAGGTAATTAGACTGAGATGGATCTTAGAGTTTACGATTTTGTCAATTATGTCTAGATTATTTTCTTTATACAATGTAATCATGTACAAATGGCCATTCTCTAATGGTACATTGTCTTACTTCTGCAATATATGGTAGTACTTTGTGTCAAAAGATAAGACGTATGTATACTCAAACTGTTTCTATAAATTTCATATTAATTTTTGTAACTCCCTAATTATTGTAGTTATTCTCTTACTTTTTCTCTACGAAATAGCATGTGTAAAAAATTAGAACTCCAGTTTCACCTAACAGGTTCCAAAAACCTTAATCTACAAGTCTATACACATATAATCTATTCAAATTTGTTTGGTACTATGACGGGACTTAGGAGGGGTTTCAGACTCTCCGATTTGGTATTTCCTTTACTCGAAATGTAGTTGATTTCATGTTGACATAATTTGTTGCTTGTAAAATAGGACAACAAACCTCTATGTAAGTGAATTTTTGGTTATAGTCACTTAATTTTTCCTTTAATCAATGATGTCTCTGCAAGGCGCCAACTGCAAAAATATATATATATATATATATATTTCTATTTCTATTTTATCATATAAGTATATACCTATGATCCGTAGGGTCTATGTTGTCTTGTACTTCTCCTCCTTCAATGTTATACAAGAAAGGAAGTTTGAGCTAAGTGATATGAATTTTTCTGAAAACTTAATTATAGAGATACACATAGTCTTTTATATATATATATATATATATATATATATATATATATATACTTTCTCAAATTCAGTTATACATAGATAACTCTCCCTAGAATTTAATTACAGAAACAAAACGTACACATGTAGATAAGTCAGTTCTTTTTCCAAGTTCAGTTATATATAGGTAGTTCTGTCTAGAATTTTTATTTATAGGAGGAAGAATTCTAGAATTTGGTCGTCTATCATAAACTTCACACAAACGGATAGATTTCATCCATGAAAAATATTTAACTTTAACACAACAGATGCATTACAGCAGACAAATATAATCATTCAAAGAGAGAAGGGAAAGTTTACATATCTGAAACAATTCGCGGGAAGACAAAGGGAACAACCACATTCCTCCCAACCGTAGAACAGGGCACCCAAATCACTTGCCTAGTTCACCCCCTAGCCTGACCATGAATCCATGAGGGCAAACTCAGAATTTCCTCTTCAACAATGTCTTCCTCTATCAATAGTCTTCTTCTTACCTCACACTCAACAATTAGTTCTCATAATTGAAAGTATTCATTAGTTCTTTCCCATCATACTAGGCAGCGTCTTGCCTCTTTTTTCCCTCCGAGAGTTTTCGTAGCTTTCTAAATCCTTTTTAGGGACTATTAATGGCCAAATCCCTGATTTTCCACTTGTAACAATCCACCCTGAGGTAGTTCCAACATGTTCCCCACTCATGGAGTCATGGTCAGTTGATTTTAACATGGTTGTTCCATTTGTCTTCCTGCAATAATTATAAAATATTTTGTTTTCATACAAGTGTCATAGTAAAATAGTTAGTTGGGTCAAATCAGATCTCTGCTCAACAGTCATAATAATTAATTACAATTTACCAAATTCAAAATTGCCATAAATGGAAAAAAAAAAATCCAAAATTCGAATTTACCAAAAACAAAATAATTTTCCTAACAATTTTCGAATTCAAAAAGAATTTATTTTTGGGGATATCACAGTTCCTCTTTGTCTTCCTGCTCAAGCTGATAAACATTGAATCATTGTAAGATGGAACATATTACAATGGAACATGTTGCAACATATTACAATGTAATATGTTGCAAAATGATTACAAAATTATTAGAGTGTAATCCATGTTGTAATATGTAATGAAATTGAGTAGAAAACAACATAGTTGCATTGTAATATGTAATATGTTGTAAAATGATTCATGATTACATTTTCATCTTTGTATTTACCAAATATTCACATAGTGCTTCACAAACATTTAATCATTCATTTCCATCAACAATCTGAGTTGTTGAATTCACCAAATCACTAAATATTGTATCATTGACACTTTCCTCATTATCACATGTTGCTCCATTGGTAGTTACAAACACACTTTATTCATCAATCATTGTACCTTTATTT
>ML781211.1:342532-356559 GCA_009831015.1 Picea engelmannii | reverse complement strand
AAAATATGGCAGTGGTTCTTTACAATGGTAGATCTGACATCGTATTTCTTCTACGGTGCAGTTGTCTCAGCTAAACAATCTTTCTCAGCTAATTATTAAACTCAGCAAATTATATTAAGAGCAAGGAATGGCGACCGCGAGCAGTAGCCATATCCTAGACGAAAATGTTGACAGTGATATGGTACTTGCTTCTATTCGCTGTGTTGAGTCCCTGGCAACCCAACACACCTTTGTTGCAGTTCCACAATGTTCAAATTAAAATAATTATTTTGGTTTTGACAGGTCCACTGCCCAGCTCCACGCGTGCAAACTCTTATTTTACTCAACGGACTCAGCTTACCCTTGCAAACAACGACTTTACCAATCCAGCCTTCATGCTGCACAACAACGGGCAACATAGATCTCGACGCCAGATCTCTGACGCTCCACAAATCCAGGCTTCAGCGACATGTGATGATGGTGGCTACTTTCACACAGCTCACGAGACTTTCCAATCTCATGCCTGGAATTTCAAATTTACTCCTGGAATTTCAAATTTACCGAACCTGTTAAGAGAAAAATTGATAATGGTTAATTTGTTTTCATCACTGTAACTTTAAGTGTTACTTAAAATCATAGATGTCAAAATATTCTCTATATTATGTGTAAATTTTTTATAGTCAAAATATTTTCTATATTATGTGTAAATTTCACTATCATAAGCAGATACTATTTCCATGCTTTAGCCATAAGCAGATACTATTTCCATGCTTTAGCCATGACTAGTACAAGACTAGGAAATAGCACTTACAGATCAAAGTTGGAGGCTGAAGATAAGAACTGGAGCTTTGGAATTTGGGTGTCCATTTACTCTCTCAACTCACACTTTCCAGGTATCATTAACTATAATGTCATAATTGTTAAACGAATAAGTTGAGAAATTTGCTCCGTGATTTGCTCCTTTGATTGAGCAAATCTCTCCTTTGATTAGTTTAGTTAACTGTCAATTAGTTGGTTTCTTGTTTTCATCACTGAGTGAGCTGTTAGTGGCTTCGTTATTTACTAAGCATTTCCTTGCATGTAATTCCTTTATATATCAATTCAAATAAAGAAATCTGCGTAGTGTTTTTGCATTCTATTCTGCAATTCGTTTTCTGTTATTGCAGATCTGTTTTTGTTCGGTCCTGCACTTCGTTTTCTGTTTTGCAGGTCCGTTTTCAATAATGTCATGGCTCTACCTATACCTAATTTCTTGAAAGATGAAACTATAAATTATAGTTATTAACCTAGATTGTATATAATTATAAGATTTTAAAGAATAAATATCTATAACAATTTTGACTAAAAATCTACAACCTAGATTGTATATACTTATAAGATTTTAAAGAATAAATACCTATAACAATTTTGACTAAAAATCTACACAGTTAAAATTGGAGTTTTTGGTATTTTGATGTCAGGTAATAATGACCAGTGAATTTTTTTTTATCCATGTCAAAATCTTCAAATAAAAAATACATCCTATAGACTGTCAAATTCCTGACCTGTCTCTAGCTATTAACACACATGTCTCAATAAGTCATGCTTATGCAGCAGTCGCAGGCCTTTTCCGATTGCTTACACCAGCGAATGGGAAGTTCTTTCACGCATCCCTCTGCTCTTTTGACAGTGCGCTCAAAACTCTAATGTTCTGATGGCAAACAACAACCAGCCAGGGTTCTACCCTTCCACGTGCGCACAGGGATTCTCCTCAACGACGCAGCAATGCTGTCACTCTAATTCACACAAAGATCTTAGAATATGATACCATATTAAAATGACAGATCAACCAGACAATAATAGTGAGGCCACAACGACTCACAATAATAACAGTGAGGCCACAATGTCTCACATAAGTAAGACTACGCTCATACACTGCATTCATTAAGCTAGTGACTCCTCACTGTACCCACACACTGTATTCATTAAGCTGTAAAATGATTACATATATAGTATAGGAAAGTCTTTAACAATTTTTTGAATTCACTTCATTATTAAGTTGGAAAATGATTACATGCTGGAAAATGATTACATATAGTGTAAAAAAACCTCTAACAACTTCCTGAATATATGGATCTAAGAATGGCGAGCTAGAAAACAAATTCAATTACAAGAAACTGGAACAGACTCTTACCATCTACTAATTCTTTTATTTAGACATTATTTCTCCAACAGTTTGCCTCTCGGATGCGATTCGTTTTCTAAGGAAGAATTGTCCAGCTTAAAAAATATTCACTTGTAAAATTTTAAGTGAATTTCCTGATCGTTCTTTTTCAAACTGTTAATTCTAATAGGTTTTCTCCGAAAACTTGCTGTGATTGAGGGCATTGTCAAATCAATTTACCCGTCGGTTAACAGAAATTTGAGGGTTTTGTTGGCTGGATTTTCAGTTTGACGTTGATCCAGCACCATGGAGGTATGTTGGAGCTCGCCGCATCCAGATTAGCATTGTTGCTTTTGTCCGAACAGATTTTGGGAGGAGGGAGTAGCAGAAATCTTTGATTTTTAAGACGCATTGAATGATTTCCAATGGTATGACATGGTTCTACAAGGGACACTGCACAGAAGATTCTGATGACATGATTCTATGTTAAATCATTGTACCTCGGCCTGTGGATTTGAACCCGCCGCAGTTACTAAGAAACCACCACATGAGTTCGCGGACAGGAGTCGAACTCAACCGATAAGCGGACTGAGGCGGACTCTAACAGCTAGTAGAACACGCTGCCTGAAGTCACTGCAAGAACACACATGTTGCAAAGTTGAAAAATGTACAGCTGAAGGGATGGACGGTTGAGATGGATTTCATCGTAATCTATTGAATTTCTACACTAAATAATTAAGAAATCACTCAACTGAGTAGATCTAAATTTGAATGCGATAGTGCTTTGATGTGAAGGATATCGAAAATATTGTGAAAAATAACGTACATGCCCTTATATCACAACAACCTGGAAAATAGAATTTTTATTATAGACAGAAATATCGGACAAATTGCCCGTTAAATTTGAAAGATCAATCATTTAAACGATAATTCCTCTCTTATAGGGATAGTTTAATATTAGCAATTAGGGATTTAATTTGACATTTAGAAAGTATAGTGAAAACTTAATTAATATTAAGAATATGCATTAAGATTAAGAATATGTATGACTTAATTAATTTTTGGAATTAAATTAATAAATTATATATATGATTGTTATATTTTATATAGTTATATGTGAAGATAGTGTTCATCATCCATTATATAGAAGGTCATATTAGAATATGAATGCATTTTTTAAATTAAAGTCACCATGATTGACGGCTCTTTCATAATTATAACAAGTCGATGATAATTATAACTCGGTAGTATTGAACTTTCTCATTCAATCTTTTACTCTATCAAGAACTTTCCCTTTTCCATGTTTTCCATGAAAAAGCAAATCAATTTGAAATAAAACTTCCATGAATAGAATTGAGGAAGAACATCAATCTAATACATTCTTAGTATGGAGATGAGACAAAAATTATTGTAATTATGTCGAAAGGTGTGTTTAATTAGTTTTTTATGGACAAGATTAAATATTGATGGAATATTTTTAGTAGTCCCAATAAATCAATGGTTGTGATTTCAACAACTAACTTCCTCACTATTATAAAGACATCAGTTTACATATTTATTTTTTTACTTTTACATAATCATATTAAAAATTTACTATGGTGGTTAGCTGATTGTCCCATATTCTAGACACACTGCCTCCTTTCAACCAACTCCTTCCGTTCACCTCTGGGCCATTTCTCTTTCCCAGCGGTTCAAGTTTTGCAAACCATCAACCATGAATTTGTGGCTATGCTAGTATATATATTGATCATTCTTTTCTAGCAATCTTATTGTAATATCTTCATATATATAAATACATATTGATTATTGTTTTCTAGAAGATATGTTTGACTATGTTTATGTACAGAGGACACATAATCTTACATACATAATGCATTTTAAAAAAAATAGAACCTCTTCATTGAATATAATTCAAATTCAATCAAGACTATTAATTGAGAAGTTTCTACCTATTATTCATAGTGATTTTGTCCAATTATACGAGGATAATCCAATCTCACTCATTTCCTAAACATAGTAAGGGTAAAGTTATCGCGTCCTTTAACATAGCAAGTGGAAACCTATGAGAGTGGATCCCACTACTCTCTCAGATCTATAGCGTGCAGATAAATTTCTGCACAACACAATTGCAAATACTGTGCACTATAAAACTTTGTTGTTGAACTCTCAGGATTTTACCGCACAGTTTACAAACTACTTAAAAGACTACTTAAAATCAACTTTATGCTATACTTAACATATGAACTCTCAAACAGAGCATAATTTAGAAATACACATGGATTTGTCAACTACAAAATACTTGATATATATTAAGAATTTGCAGACTACTTAAAATCAACTTTATGGTATACTTAACATATGAACTCTCAAACAGAGCAGAATTTAGAAATACACATGGATTTGTCAACTACAAAATACTTGATATATATTAATAACTTGGTCGTTGCATGCTAATAGTAAATACAGAATACAAAACTATGTCAAGTTTTGGTTCCAACAACTTCTACAACTTACAAAACATAGATCTTGTTCTCTTAAACTTCTTGACTCCTTACAATTGTTGTTGATGCTAACTATCGACTCTATTCTCTCTTATGTGTGTCTCGACTACCTACAGACTCAAACATATATAGATAAAGACTAAAACTTCATGTAGAAGTAAAACTGAGTCAAACAAATAAGAAAACACTAAATTTTGACTGACTCTCATCTTCATAACAGAGCTCAACAAGATAAAAATCGACTCATTAAATAAACTTCTGCTAACACTCTTGCTTAATGTGTCTAATATACTAACATATTTGTTTTCGTGATAGACAGAGTCTACTCAGGCATGAAGCTCACGACTTGTAATTAATATTTCCAACACTCCCCCTTAATTATAAGTAGGTGAATTTACAAAATACAAAATTTACATCAAAAATTTGAATTCACATTAACAATCAAACATTTGTTACTGCACCAACTCCTAAACAACTGCATAGTTTCTGAAATGCATCTATTGCCAAAGCTTTTGTAAATATATATGTGACTTGTTCTTTTGACCTGCAAAACTCTAAACAAATTTCTTTATTATTCACTAATTTTCTGATAAAGTGATACCTTGTATCAATATGTTTGATTTTCTTGTGAAACACATGATTCTTTGATAACATGATGGTTGAATTGTTGTCACAAAATATTGTAGTTAGTTCTTGTTGTTCATGCATCAAATCTTTTAACATTCTTTTCATCCAAACTGCTTAACAAGTTGTGTTTGTAGCTGCAACGTACTCATCTTCAGCTGAAGAAAGAGTCACTATTGGTTGTTTCCTTGATTCCCATGATACTATACTTGTTCCAATATGAAATGTGTACCCATAGGTACTTTTCTTGTCATCTATGTATCCTCCACAGTGACTGTTAGTGTATCCAATAAGTTTGAAGTCTTATGAAGTAGAATACATAATTCAAAAATATTTTGTTCCATTCACATATCTCAAAATTTATTTTCCTTCTTTCCAATGGGATTCTTTTGGAGTTTCCATGAACCTTGAAATCAGGCTCACTCCATACATAATATTAGGCCTTGTTGTTGTTAGATACATAAGATTTCCTACCATCCTTTTAAACAGTGAGATCCACCTTGGACCCTTCATCTTCTTTGCTTAACTTTAATTTTGTTATGAAAGGTGTTGGGGCTGCTTTGGAATTTATCATGTTATATATTTTCAAAATTTCATGTGCATATTTAGATTGCGAAATGAATATAATAGTTTTGGATTGGTGAACTTCAATACCAGAAAAACATTTCATAAGCCCCAAATCATTCATTTCAAATTCATCCTTCAAGACTAACTTAAATTATTCTATGCCAAAATCACCTGTAAAAATCAAATCATCTAGATATAAGAAAACAATTAACATATTATCTTGTTGGTTTTCTTTGATGTATAGTGTTGGCTCATATTCACTTCTCTAAAATCCATTTTGAGTGACATAGGAATCTATGTGACTGTACCAAGCTCTTGGAGCATTCTTTAACCCTTAGAGTGCTTTCTTCAACCTATATACTTTGTTTTCTTGTCTTGGAAACTCATATCATTATGGTTGTTCCACATACACTTCTTCTTCTAAATGTCCATTAAAAAATGATGACTTTACATCCATTTGATAAGCAAACCATTTTTTCTATGCAACAATGGACAAGACAGTTCTTACTATGTCCATGTGTTCAACCGGTGCAAATTTTTCATTCAAATCAATTCCAAGTTGTTGTGTAAAACCTCTTCCAACTAATCTTTCCTTGTGCTTCTGCACATTTCCATATGCATCTTGCTTCGTTTTATAAATCCATTTGACACTTATCACATCCTTGTCTTCAGGTACATCTACACATTTCCATGTTTGATTGTTCTCTATGCATCTGATTTATTCATCCATGGCTTGAGCCCATACATCATCTTTGACAGCTTATTCAAAAGTTAAAGGATCATCTATTTGTGAAAATAGAGCAAAAACTGAAAATGAATTTGATGTGTCAACATTATAGATGTCACGCAGACTTATTGTCTTCCTTGGTAATAGACTTGTTAATGTTGGATTAGAAGATGTAGAACTACTAGGACTACTAGCTGGAGTTTGTTGTGCTCTAGGTGTGGACTATCCACCTACAATTCTCACTGGATTGGTTTGTGTTGGGATTTGTGTCACAGGTCAAGGTGTAGAAGGAACTATGCACTGATTTGTACAAGGTGTTTGAACCATTTCTAATTTTATGTCATCATGCTCAATAACATCAATAATTCTGATTGTCTTTTCTATGCTTCCATCCCATGCTTCATTCTCCACAAATCGAACATCATGACTGATTATGACTTTCCTTGCAATAGGATTGTACATTTTGTATGCCTTTGCATCTTTAGAATATCCAAAAAATATACATTTTTATCTGTTGTTATCTAGCTTCTTTCTCATCTCATCTGGAACACGTATGTATGTGATACATCCAAAAACTTTTAAGTGCACCACATTATGCTTTATACCTGTCCAAGCTTATTGAGGAACTTTTTTTCTCACACTCTTTGTTAGATATCTGTTCATAATGTATACTACAATTTCTACTACCTCATCCCAATACTCATTTGACAAATGTTTGGTTGCCAACATATTGCGCTCCATTTCCATTATGGTTTGATTCATTCTCTATGAGACACCATTCTGCTGTGGTGTATACCGTGTAGTGAATTGCTTGTAAATACCATGAGCTTTACAAAAGTCCTGTAACTCTCTTGAAATATATTCACCTCCTCTATCATTTATGAGAACCTTGATGTAATAACCACTCTCCTTCTCCACAAGTGATTTAAATTGTTTAAAACAACCCAATGCTTTAGATTTATGTTTTAGGAAATAAATCCATGTTTTTTCTTGAGAAATCACCAATAAATGTCAGAAAATATATACTGACTCTTATAGATGGTGTTTGCATTGGTCCACAAATATATTAATGTACTATTTCCAATGGATATTTTTCTATATATGACTTTTTAACTAGAAATGATTATTTGTGCTACTTTCCAAAAATACAACCTTCACATATTCTTTCTGGTTTTTCTATTAATGGAAAAAATTTCACCATATCCTTTGTATGTAGCAGTGTTAGACCACCAAAGTTTAAGTATCCAAATCTGAAATTCCATAACCAGGAATCATCATGTACTTCAGATTGGAATGTTTCTCGCATCTTTCTACCACTATATTCTTCCTTCTTGAGACTGCATGCACCAAATTTTCCTTCTTTTCTTTTAGCTTTGAATGCAGTATTTGACTGCACATGTTTTATGTCATAGATAGCTTGTGTTGTTTTTCTCTTCATGGCTGGCTTTGATGTCAATGGAAACATTATGTTGCTTGTCATCTAAATTATTGCAATAAGTTGGTTGCTTGGATATATGTCCATAATCACACAGTGATTATCTTCCATGTATATTATGTATCCTTTCTGTAATAATTGTCATGTGATCATCAAATTATGCTTCATACCAAAAACATAATATATATTAGGCATAACTTTTTGTTGTCCTTATTTAGTTAAAATTTTAATAATGCCTTTGCCTAAGACAATGACTTGGATATTTGTTCCAAGTGTAACTTTAGTTTGGAATGAATTATCCAAACTAGAAAATAGTTCTAAATTTCCTGTCATGTGATTACTCCAGCCTGAATCTAGATACCATATGCCATGTGGAATTTCTTGAACAACATTGCATTCAACTGGTGAGACTATAGCCATTACTTCAATGCACACCATAAACATAGGGCTCGAGGGACTATTTGCATTGTTTGACTGATCTTGACCTTACCTGTTCTGATTATACTATCTCTTTCTACACTCATATGCATAATGTCCATACTTTTTACAGTAATGGCACTGAATATTTGACTTATCAAATTTACGATTACTTGGCTAACTAATATTTTGGTTTTGACCTCTTCCACCAGTGTTTCTCGGATTGTTACTACATCCACCTCTATCTGAACTCCTCCCTTTGCCTCTAGAGTTAGCTCTCCCCTTTCCTCTTCCATGACTTATAGATGAATGCACGAAAAATTCATTTTCTAATGACATGTTTGACCTATTCAATCTATGTTCATGATTAATAAGGGAGGCTTGCAACTCATCTAGAGTAAATTGACTCAGATCTTTGTTCTCTTCTAGGGTCACAACAAGGGTATCAAATTTAGGAGGAAGACTCCTAAGTACCTTCTCAACAACCTTTCTATCCTTTATGGTTTCAGAATGAGACTTAATATGATTTATAAGGCTAGTAACATGGGTATAAAAGGAATCTATTGAATTTGTATCGTTCATTGACAGAGTTTCAAAATCTCTTCTAAAAAATTGTAGTTTTGAAGTATTAACTTTATCCATACCTTGATAAGAATTTTTTAGTATGTCTCATGCTTCATTGCCTTGATTTGTTGATGAAACTATTTGGAGTATGCTCTCATGCATGGCTTGATGTATGTAAAACATTGTATTTCCATCCTTCTTCCTTTGATCTTTCAAAGCATCCTTTTCAGGTTGTGTGAGAGAATTGTACGATTTCGGATCTGTTGGTTCCACATAGACATTTTTGACTATCTCCCATACATATCGACCCCTAAATAATGCCTTCATAGTCAAGGACCATAACTCATAGTTTTTTCCTTTAAAGGTGGGAGGTTGCAGATTTGAAGTAGAAGCCTTATTTCACCTTACAACAAAGTTGTTTCTCTTGAAACTTACTATGATAAATATTTCTATAATATAATTGTTCTGATAGAACCTGCTCTGATCAACCTACTCTGGTACCATATCTCATATCTACAGTGCACAGACAAACTTCTGCATAGTGTAGTTGCAAATGCTGCACACTATAAAACTTTGTTGATGAACTCTCATGATTTTACCACGCAATTTACAAATTGTTTAATAGACTGTGCGTTGTGATGACAACACTTAATAAAACAATTACTTGAAACAAAATCAACACTATGTTATACTTGGCATATGAACTCTCAAACAAAACAAAATTCATAAATACACACAGATTTGTCAACTACAAAATACTTTATATATATTAAGAACTTGGGTGTTGCGCGCTAATACATAATAGAAAACTATGTCGAGCTTCGGCTCCAACAACTTCTGCAATTTACAAAACATAGATCTTGTGCTCTCATACTCCTTGACTCCTTACAACTATTGTCACTGCTAACTATCGACTTTATTCTCTATGTATGTGTGTCTCAACTACCTATAGACTCAGACATCTATAGATAAAGATTGAAACTTCCTGTAGAAGTATGATTGACTCAAACAATTAAGACAAGAACAAATTTCCATTGAATCTCATATGCATAACAAAGCTCGAAAAGATAAAAATCGACTCATTAAATAAACTTCTACTAACACTCTTGCTTGACGTGTTTGACAGACTAACGTCTCTATTTTCGTGAGAGATAAAGTCTACATAAGCGTGAAGCTCACGACTTGTAATTAATATTTACATCATACTCTATATATGTTGTAGCAATGTAAAGGGCCTTTCATATACGAGTAACTCAAACAATAAATTAGCATTCCCCATGTCTGTGGTACTGATCAATTTCTAAAAATCATGAAAATGCCACTCCATCCATGAAATTATAAAATGATTCTCACATTGCTAACATAATCATGGTTCAACAGAAAGCATCAACATGGCAAGGCACACACAAAGGTTCAAGGACACCATAGGAGACAATAAACAATTGTGGTCAAGTGTAGGTTGTGGTTGATTTTGATAGAAAATTGTGGGTATAAAATGTGTTGTCATGCATGTTCTATTCCTTGAGCTTATAATAGTGGTTGGTAAGGATTTTGGAAGAGTAATGCCATGTTTTTATTCCATTAACATTATTTTCTTAAATAGAAAATAGTCTCCAGATATATTTATGAGATATTTATGAGTAGATCATGAAAATAAGTCTTGAATAATTTGTTTAAGAAAATGAAAATTACAAGGAAACTTAATAAGACTTATAGGTGGATGACAAAGAGAATGTTGTACTTAGAAATGTTATATTGAAAACATGAATGAAAAATCTCATTGAATTGAGGATCAAGTAGATCTTGTCTAAAAGCTTTAACATCATGAAAAAGACAAAACATTACCACAATCAAAAGAAAAACATTTTTATGAAAGTTCATGAGTGCAGAGAGTTAAATAGGAATATATGTACGGATGTTTTGTTATTGTGTTGCGTTAATTTTTGTTCCTGTAATATACCTTAATTTCATCATAAAAACAAAAATTATTCTAAGGGGCAATAAGCTCTAAGCTTGTAAAAATAGATTTATAATTGGAGAAATATACTTATTGATAGTTGTGATACCCCATGCATTCAAATTCCCTTTCCTAACATTACATAATCATAGTCTAGCGTTTTCTTTTCGTTAAGTCATACTAGTATTTGTAAGTGGTTAAAGTTTATACTTTGTAATAAAAAGGGAAACTAGACACATGCCTAGGACTTAGGACCTCAACCTCTTCTTTAACACATTTCCATAAACGTGCACAAGTCTAAACTCCAAGACCCGAATAACTTTATACACAAAGTAATGGTAGTCAAAACTATTTGTTTAATCGTTTGACTGAGTTGTTTGAATTTTTCATAGGTGACCAAGGACTATGAATGGTGTCCTCAATAATTCTTTGGTTGATTGAGAGTCCTCCCCTCATGACGAAAAACCAACAAAATTCTTAACTAGAAGCAAAACCCAAACAGACAATTGATTGAATCTTACTAGATTTAAACTAAATATAACCACTGGCGCTGATTGGACTAGTACTGACTAGAGGTTGATAAATTCTAAAACTTAGGTTCTTGAGGAGACCCATACTTGTCCTCATAAATATAATAAATATGACTAGAGGTGTTGACAGTCGAGAGTTAGTTCTCTGACTAGACATTAATGGAGGTGGATGAGGAATGAGAGCCAAATCTGTACCCTCATCCAACCCAAGCACACCAAATCACTCATGTCACATGGCGTGTTTTATTGTTGTACCCACCATATTCAATATGTGTGGGTCCATTTTCTAGGGTAGCAGTCATTGTTCATTTTCATTTTGTGCAAGTCTGTTTCGAAATGGGCTCTGCATTTTCGCATTATTTTCTTGAATTCACTTTGTGTGGGGTTTGGAGGCTTGGAGCGCCTCCCAAACTATTCCTACTATTGGTAAGTGACAGTCCTATTTTCATATTCATTATTCATACGTTCAACAAGTTCTTTTATCCTTTTATGGCTTATTGTTCTCATGATTTCTTCCAAGTTTTTCACACAAGTGGTAACCGGCCTGTAGGCCCTTTTAATCTCCTCCTACACTCTTTTTTAAGTTTTCTCTCTATAATGTTCCATATTGTGCTTCACCGGAGTTGTGGTCAAGAGTTTGTTTGACTAGGGTATTGTAAGTGCATGAATGCTATACCTATTTTACGGTACTGGAATCTCACTGGTAATAGTTGGTTCCTATTCTGGTCGAATAAAAAGGAAAGGTTTTTTTCTTCGTTTTTCTTTTTTTTCTCTGTTTTCCCAAAAATTATTGACAAGTTCTTAAGACTGTGATATTCACCATTGAGAGTCTCCTAGAAAATATATTAGTCGAACTAACCCTTAAGCAAGGTTCAGACCCTAATTATAACTAAAGCAGCTCAGGTTCTTCTCTTCGTGCCCACTTACTCATAATCTGGATGTGTTGCGAAGGCATGCACGTATGGAGTCTTTGGCATCGTGCTAACCCTGCACATTCCTTAAACTTATTCATAGGGTGTTAGATAGATTATTTGTTTTGTATATTTTCCCTTTATATATTTTGACTGAAACATTTGGTTATTCTTATTATGCGGCATATATATATATATATATATAATCAGTATTCGTGTATTGTTTTCTATACTATTTCTTTGATTGATCATTGATTCTTGTTACTAATGATGGCCCCTTTATTTTGTGAGGGTACCCATCAAAGAGATTCAGGATCCTCTTCCCCTTTCGGTCTAGACGGTACACGATGGTCGCAACAGAGAAGGGTGTTGGATCCACTCCATCTAGAGTTAAGTATTACTTAGGTTATACTTTCCTATTTTATTATATCTTCTCATTTCTATTGAAAGAATTGTAATGGTTTTGTCATAATGTGTGTAGGGTTTTCGGGCTACGCGAATAAATGGAGGACAACCACTGTCATCTGCTTAAAAGGTATTCGGGTTCCATTATGACTTTCTAAAGCAGCTTAGGCGACTCAAGACATAAAGGGTTAACTCTCTGTGGTAGAGATTGTTCATTTTATGCTGGTGTTACTTCTGTTATTTATTTTCATGACCCATACGAGGGTCGACTTTAATATTATAAGATTGGCCGAAAGGGTCCAGTCGAATTTATTTTCTAAGTCTTGGCTCGACACTATTGGAATGGAAAAATGATTATGAAGTTTTCTCTTGACATCTTGAATCTGAATGATAACGCGAGAAACATGTTACTTGTCCTTTTCATTCTTATAGTTTTATCTCAGGTCTTTAACAACGTATATCCTCAGAAATAAAAACACTAGGTGTGTAAATTTTTGGCATCTACAGTTATAACATTTCAGCCTGAGTTGCAATATGGAGCCAGGCTACTTATTTCTTTCCGATCTATATTCAAGATTGTTCATAATTTACATTAATCATGTGCATGTGAAACATCTAAAGCTATACTATATTGTTTCTGATCACAATCAAAATGGACTAGATCTGCACACTAGGTAATTAGACTAAGATGGATCTTAGAGTTTACGATTCTGTCAATTATGTATAGATTATTTTCTTTATATAATGTAATCATGTACAAATGGTCATTCTCTAATGGAACATTGTCTTGCTTCTGCAATCTATAGTAGTACTTTGTGTCAAAAGATAAGACGTATGTATACTCAAACTATTTCTATAAATTTCATATTAATTTTTGTAACTCCCTGATTATTGTAGTTATTCTCTTACTTTCGCTCTGTGAAATAGCATGTGTAAAAAATTAGAACTCCAGTTTCACCTAACAGGTTCTGAAAACCTTAATCTACAAGTCTGCACGCATATAATCTATTCAAATTTGTTTGGTACTATGACGGGACTTAGGAGGGGTTTCAGACTCTCCGATTTGGTATTTCCTTTACTCAGAATGTAGTTGATTTCCTATTGAAATAATTTGTTGCTTGTAAAATATGATAATAGACCTCTGTGTAAGTGAATTTTCAGTTACAGTCACTTAATTTTTCCTTTAATCAATTATGTGTCTGCAAAGCACCAACTGCAGATAGATCTCTCTCTCTCTCTCTCTCTCTCTCTCTCTCTCTCTCTCTCT